>VXBW01007863.1:453522-538492 GCA_013400375.1 Thinocorus orbignyianus
GGGGGGGGGATGGGACGGACTGGAGAGACACAAAATTCCACCATTTTCAATGTTAAAATACACTGCTTTCTAGTTAAAGGGTCCCTGATATTTCAACCATTTTAAATGTGCTATTGTGCTTCTTGCTGTTTTGATTCCATGAATGCGTATTTCTGAATTTCACATTTTGATGGAAATATCGTTGTCATTAATTTGATATTTAGAAAAGACTATGGATACAAGAGCTTAGTGCAATGAATAAAACAGTTGGAGTTAACTGTCCCTGGGGATAGAATCAATCACTGTTGTAGAAGAGGGTGACATTTAAAAAAGAAACTCAGAAGAAAATGTCATGCTTAAAAAATTAGATTTAAACGCACTAGCTCCTGATTGATTTTTATTGCACTCAGATGGATACACTGATTGATTATCAGCCTTACAAATGTTTAGTACCTTTCTCACTTTTCTAATAATCAGAATAATCTAATTTTCAATGTCATTTAAGTT
Source organism: Thinocorus orbignyianus (assembly GCA_013400375.1). NCBI lineage: Eukaryota > Metazoa > Chordata > Aves > Ciconiiformes > Thinocoridae > Thinocorus > Thinocorus orbignyianus. The sequence goes on from VXBW01007863.1 coordinate 454,009, forward strand.
ACAATATTCAAGGTTATAATAGATCATGTTTCTAATAAAACATAGCAATTATGCAATGAATAATACAAAGCTGTAAGGCAGAGTTCAGATTCACCTTTGTTTTAAAAAAATAAAACAAAACACCACCAGTGACTGGAAGAGCCAGCGTACGTGAAGGCAGCCGGCAGGACCATGTCCTCTGGATCTGAGGTGTTTTCCCCTGCAGTTGAACTGAGGCTCCTGGAGCGTTGGTCGGGGCGTGTTTGCCATAGCTGAACAGGATTTTTCAATAGGAAACCAGGGGCGGGCTTGAATTCTGTAATTTATGTGCTCGCTCTGTGCCTGGGGAAAAATGATAGCCTGCCAGGTGCTTATGAAATGCCTTCCATGATTGTTTCTCTGTGCTCCCTGTTAATTTTGATACGTGTCTGCAGAGAGGTACTATCTCACTTAATTCGAGATGTTTTCTTGTGGTGATTGTACCCGACAGCTGTCATGGTTGATTTCTCTGAATCAGCTACAAAATATGCAGTTTTCAATGTGTTTTGCTTTTGTACTCGAAACCCCTTACATGACTGTGTCCTTGTTATTGGTTCTGTCCATTAGAAACAAGAGGTTTGTATTTGAAACGTGCTTTGCCTACAATCGCTCTCCATATGTCGAAGCTTGATTTTGGCATGGGAATTTGTTTTAGGATAGTTTCCTGTCCTTTTTTAAAGACTGAGCAGTTTTGCCTGGAAGAAAACATTATTCCATCTGGAAATCGCGACCTAGGAAAGCCAATCTATTTACAACTACCTGTTGTTCTGCATATTTTAATGCTGTGTTTGGCTTATGATTGCACTGTAGTTAAAACCAGAACAGGAGCCTTACTATTCTGAACTGTCAGATTGTCAGATTGTCTTGCTTTCAAGATGGTTATTTTGTTCCTTTTCTTACGTTGGAGCCGGGAAGATCAACCTTCTTGAGGTCCCTCATCTCTGTGCCCACTTCCACCAGCTCCCAGGCATGGGAGCCACCTGTGATGTGCAGCTGAGTGCTGGCTTTGTCCATGGGGTGGGAGAGCCTGGGGCAGTGCCAGCCGCAGCATCGGGGGTGCTATCTCCCTTCATTCCAGGTTTTCCAAGGTGACTGTTGTGAAAAACGTCCCTACAAGCTGCAGTTCATTACCATGAGCTCAGTTTATTGGTGGGTGACGAGGAGAAGGGTGATGCATGGTATGTGTGGGGCATTTATATGGATCAAACTTGATAATGGCAATAGGTAAACGCTTTGCATATTTGACTGAAATTGCCCACAGCTGCTAACTTCTGCCAGAAGTAGACATTTTTAGCAGCTGCTGCTGGAATTGGAGAAGTCAGAGTGTAAAGGAGACTTTTGTCGGTGTGAAGACTTCGGGGTTTCCACCCTAGCAAGCAGCTCAGTGCTCCTGGAAGCCCTGGTGCAGCACTGGGCATTGGCCCCACTGCCCGTGTGTGGCATCGTTTGCCCGCCCTGCGGGGCAGCCCAGACTGCCTGGCCTTTGGCAAGGAACCGATGGCTTCCCCGGGTGCAGGAGAGCAGGCGGGAGAGCCAGCCCCTGCCCAGAGGGGAGCGTTGGCAGGTCTGCAGCGGTCCTGCCTCAGCTCACCTCCGATTTCTCTTCTCATCACTGTTCGCAGACAAAAGGAGTCTTTTTTTTGAAAACCTACCCTGCGCCCAGCACCGTGCAATTGCTGACTTGCTCTAGGGTGCTTTATGGTGCTTTTGAGATTTGTTAGCTTAACGAGTAACTTCCAAAATATTTCATGACAAGAGAAGCGTGGTTTTACAGGAATGCAAACTAACTGGAAACACTAGTGGTTGTTGCTACAGGAACAAAACCAGTTAACTAGTACACAGAGCTCTTCAAAGGTCACCGGGATCACTCGAGAGGCAAAACTGCAATGATAGCATTTCAAGTCATGAATTTATAGCTGATTAATCATTATAATATATGAAAGGTGCTGTCTAACTATCTTCTGGACATCTGGGGAAGCAAAGGTTATGCAAGTAATTGGAAATACTGTATTGCGAGCTTCTCGGCTGGACAGGTTTGTGCCACATTTGACAAAGGGGAGTACAAACACCTGCTTATTCCATAGTTTTACCTGATGAGCTAGAAACTGCCTAAATCTCTTAGGCTGGATCCCAGACTCTTCTTAGGCCAAGCAGTGACTAAGTTTGGTGGACCTGAGGGGTTTGCGTTTAAGACTGGATGATTCCCAGCATTACGACATGCTTGAAATGATCCCGCTCAAGCAGGAGAATTGCTGCGTGGTTGCTAAATGAGAGCACTGGGGTCCTCCGAGAGAAGCTGTTTGTGTCTTTTCTATACTTAGTTTCATCTAGAGCAGGCCCTGCTTTTCTTGAAAAACACATCCTTTCCTCCTGCAGTTTTCGTGCCCTACCAATCACATCAAGCAGAAGAGGGAAAATGTGTCTGAGGCTGGGGAAAGCAGTGGTACATCTGGGGTGAGGAGAACAGACTGGATGGGAGAAGAGGTGACGTTGAGGCTGAGGAGATGAATGGGTAGGGACTGGTCCTGAAAGCTAAGGCAACAGAAAGTGCCTTCGTCAGCTCACAAACCCTGCCTCTGGCTGCCTGGAGGTTTCTGGGTGTGGAAATGCAAGTCCTGGCATGTGTGTCAAGGGGACAGGGAAGCTGTCACGGGAAGATGGATTGGAGCAGACGTGCTTGGGCATGGGTGTGCATCGCTCAGCTATCCGAGCAGCACTGAGACGTGTCTTCCTCACGTACCAAGGATACACCTTTTTTCATTCTCTTTCCCCACCACCTTGTTTGTTTTGTTAGTTTTTTAGCTTCTAGTGTTTCTCAGAGGGCAAGAGAGCTTCCATACTGTCCCCTATTGGAAGCTCTTAAATAATGCAGCCATTGGGTCAGAATTTACTGCAAAAGTAATGAAATTCATAACCTGAGTTTTCCACGGCAGCATTAACTGTGACACAGATTCATCACCAGCATATCATCATTAAAAGGCAGTGGAATTGCATTGGGGATTGATGTGATCATATGCATGTAAAGATCAAGATACAAAAAGGTGTGATTTATGTAATATAAGCATAAGCTGTAATCCAAAACCCTTCCCACATGCAGTATGACAGTTCCTGTTCCCAGAGCAGTGATGGCTTTTAAATTTACTGGGTAAACGGGTGTGCTTATATGTTTTTATTTAACTCTTTTAAACATAGTGTTATCTTAATCTTGCCTTAATCTTTTTCTCTCTATTTTTTTGGTGTTGAATTATAGTTGTAGTTGAATCTGTTTAACAGTTCAATATTATTGAAATTCTTTATATTTTTGGAGGCTGAGTGCTATATGTCAGCACTTTATTGTGTTATCTTACAGGCAATATAGAAACACTGACGTTTCTGATGCTGCTTTAGCAAAGACAAATGTAGGAAATATAAAAAGTATACATAAAGCAAGAAGATAAATGTTATTTAGGTTTTACAAAGGCAATCAGAATTGTAGGATAAAGGTAATGGTGAGCAAAACAGCTCTTAGTTTTCTGGACATGTTAATTCTCCCCTTCCTACCCTTCAGTGATTTGTGCCCAAAAAGAAAGAGGACAGAACAGGGCCAGTTTGGTGATGTGGACTGTCCAGCAGCTGTTTCTCTGGTGACCTTTGGAGGGGAAGGGACTCCAGGTACAGCTGCAGAGGGAGCTGTGCCAGGGTAGCATGGGAGCACTGACGTGGTTCCTGCTGGAGCTATCTCCTGGTCTCTGGGAGCTCTTGGCAGCTGCTCCAGAGCCTGGCCTAAATAACGTGTTTGTCTTCCACGAGGAGTTCAAAGCTGTTGAGATAAGTAGTTGCTTATGCCGCCTGTTTGGCAAATTTGTCAATCAGCTCATACAGCTATAAGTAATTGGGGCTTTATTACAAAGGCTTATTGCTCTTTGCGGTTGTGTAGGAGTTTATATCATTTTCTAAGGAGCTCTTTTATCTCCCAGTGGCGATTAGGATTTATTTCTAAAGTGCAGTGGTGGTTTAGAGCACTCGAGATGTATGTGTCAGTCCTGGATGGTATTTCAATGTGAGAGACTGTATTTGTGCTCTGCCCTGGGGTCCAGCGGACAAACTGGGGAATTTAGGGGAATATTTGTGAAAGGAAGGGTAGAGTCCAGCCTCCCACCCCTAAACCTGACTACACGGACAGCATTGAACCTTCACAAGAAGCTGCCTTTTCAGTCCATCCTTCTTGACCTCCTTTGAGTCTATGTGGCTTCAGACACCAGAATTGATGGTGTTCAAGGTCAGGCTTTAATCCAGTGGGGTGCTCAGCATCCCAGCCCTGATCCAGCAAAGCACATAATTGAATTCGGAGTGGGTCTGTTCACACAGTTAAAGTCAAGTTCGTCCTTAAAATACCTGCTGGATAGAGGTCAGAGTTCTCTCAGTTGCAAAGTTGCCAACCATATCCTGGGCTGCATCTAAAGAAGCGTGGCCAGCAAGTCGAGAGAGGTGATTCTGCCCCTCTGCTCTGATCTGGTGAGACCCTACCTGGAGTACTGCATCCAGCTCTGGAGCCCCCAACATAAGGACATGGACCTGTTGGAGTGGGTCCAGAGGAGGGCCATGAAGATGCTCAGAAAGCTGGAGCACCTCTCATATGAAGACAGGCTGAGAGAGTTGGGGTTGTTCAGCCTGGAGAAGGCTCAGGGGAGATTTTATAGCAGCCTTCCAATACTGAAAGGGGGCCTACAGGAAAGAAGGGGAGGGACTGTTTATCATGGACAAAGTGGTAAGACAAAGGGTAATGGTTCTAAACTGAAAGAGGGCAGATTTGGACTAGATATTAGGAAAAAAAATTTCACTATGAAGATGGTGATGCACTGGAAAATGTTGCCCAAAGAAGTTATGGATCCCCCATTCCTGGAAGTGCTCAAGGCCAGGCTGGATGTGATTTCGAGTAATGTGGTCTAGTGGTAGGTGTCCTTGCCCCTGGCAGGGTAATTGGAACTAGATGGTCTTTAAGGTCCCTTTGAAACCAAACCATTCCTTGAAACTCAAACCTTTCATGAGACAAACAGCTCTGGTTTTCTCATGGAGTATGTACGTGATGGCCTTGTAAAGGAGCAACAGTATTCACTGTCCCTATCCCTTGTTTTCTGTTACACATATTACATTATTTCTGTAGATGCCCCTGACTCTGCTGCTTTCCCACCCCGCCATTTTCCCTCATTGCTCTTGATGTTCTCTCAGAAATGACACATCTTGAACCTGTGCTGTAGATGAGCCTGTGTCAAAACTTATCTTTCTCCTGAAACATTTAGTGTTTGCTTTTTTGCAATCATTTGTGGTTGATAAGCATGGAGGGAGCAACCACAGAAGACTTGGTGCCGTGGAGAATGGACCTGAGGAATCCATGAGGGAAAAGAGGTGGCTCTGGGTGTCTTCCCATTTTGCTGTGCTTCCCTCCCTTCAGTACAGAGAGGTGGCCTTTTGGGGGGAGGAGGGGTACGGGGGGACGGGACATGTTACAAATGAGAATGGGCAGATCTTTGGCATCTGAAATCTCTGCCCATCCTCAGGTGTCCCCAGCCCACCAGCTGCACCCTCAGAGTTCAGAGCCCCCGGTTTAAATATCAGGAGGTTTTGAACACTGGTGAATTTTAGGATTGTTTTTCATTTTTCCAGCAGCATTTAGTCTTTGGGGTGTTTAATACTGACACGGAGTCTTTGGGGAGAGGGATTGATTTTGTTTGGCTTTGTTTTAAAGCCTTATGCATCTGGTTACACTTAAGACGTTAGCTTTAGCTAACAACAAGCCTCTTGATAAAATTCACAAGTACTGGCAATACTGCGGACATAGACTTATCTCCTGGGCACGTTTTGTAAAATTAAGCTATTTTCATTAAAAGAACAAAGAGTAGCATGGTGATGGAGCAGCTGTCATATTTTATTACAAAACACAAATATGTGGGAAATCAATTACTGCACGAGTGCTGCACAATGCATATTTCCAGTAATCCCTCACGGCTGGGGGAAGGTAGAAGGCTGATCTGAGTGCAGGAGCAGATGGCAAGCAACGTTAGATAGCTTCACTGCCGTTTTTACTCTTTCAAGTGCTTGCGCTTCTCCTTTGATCTTCCGATCTCAAGTTGAATGTGTTTCATCTTCTTTCCTTTACTGTTTTCAAATTTAACTTTCCTTTTAAATAACTTTTGCATGGTGGAGTTTGTGTTGTTATGAGGTTTGTTATCTTCCATACTGAGAAATTTAAAGAGAGAGACAGTTGCTGTGTTTCTTTAGTGTTGATCACATCCAATAAAATACCCACTGCATCACTGCAGAGGACTTTGCTATTCACTGTGCGCAGCTATAATGATGTGGGGAAAAATTCCCCCCTCACAAAGTTACTGAGACACTTAGAGTGCATGTGAAGTTGCAGTAGACTTTCATGGAAGGTGGATGCTATGGGAGCATGGTGGCGCTTTCACAACAAGCACCTGTGGAAGTTTGGTTTGAGCATTATCCCATTAAATTTAATCCTTACTGTTGAGTAATTAAGCTTGCTTTAGTGTTCTCTGTGCATATAGAATTTTTATCTCCACTTAAAATTATTTATGTTTAAAATAAAAGCATTTTTCAGAGTAGTGAAGTAGAACAGCAAGAGCATCATGAGGTGATCTGAATAACCACATGATCTGTGTCTGTGCTTTTTCTATAGCTGTCAGAAATGATAGGAACAAAAAGAAGAAGGAACCTTCAAAGCAGGAGTCCACAGAAAACTATGAAATGACAGCAGAGTTGGATGATCTCACTGAGAAGATCCGAAAAGCTCACCAGGAGACCTTCCCTTCACTCTGCCAGCTGGGAAAATACACTACAGTAAGTATGACTGGTGACATAGGTTCTGGATATACCTGGATGATGTGAATTTGCACTGGAGGCTTCAGATGTTTTAGATGGAGGCAGAAGTAGATGCACTCCTTGCACCTCCTTAGCCTTAAAAAAAAATGCAGGTATGCGTGCAAATACATGCTGAAGAAAAGAAATTGCCCTTAACTATAAGCATTACTTAGTGGTGTTGCAAGAGACTGTCTGAAGGATTAATCCAGCCAAGAGACAAGCTTGGAGTCCGTGAGTTAATTACACGCCATCATTCATTAGAAATTTGTTGGCTTCCAAAGATGTGATCTCCGCTTGTGCGTCAGTGGATTACAACTTTGCAGGTGGAGAGAGTTCTTAAATGCTGCTGGATTACTGATGAGAGTCCCAAAGCTACCAATGTCAAGAAAATATGAAACGTCTCTATAAACCATTTTCCAAAATGCGCATTTGCAGTTTATTCCTCTTCCAGTCTACCAAAATAACACAAAGCAGCAAATACTTCTACTTCTTTTAGAAGTGAAAAATTGTGTCAATGTCGAGAAGTTCAGTACTGTAGGAATTTCTCCACAGGATGACTTGGGGAAATAAATTTTTCTATACTTATATAAGTTGCTAAATATAGGGAAAGCCTGTGAGATTTATTTATTTCATTTGTAGAGAAAATTCAATGTCAGGTTTGCAAATGCAGCAATAAAAGAGATGCTTAAAAATAATTGTTAGGTGACACTTAAAGACTTGGTGGTAGAGAAATGACTTTGCTGGGTCTGCTGTTGATTGTAGCAGCACTGGCTGTTTCAGAGAGGTGCGCAGAAAGTCCTGAAGTAGTTGAGCGTGTGCTCTTGCTGTCAAGGCTGGAAGTTCAGGACCATCATGGCTGGGGTGAGGAGACACCTGCCTCTATGGTCCTTGTCCTCCGTGGTTCCCCAGCTGGAGACCTGCAACCATGCCCTAGAAGCCAAGTGAAGTGTCTCTGTCACTGGATCACTCTCTGTTCTGAGTAAATGCTCTGCTACTGAAACAAATGTTGCATTTCTTAAAGAGTGATCTGGGCAAATAGTCACTGTTCTAGCTAGCAGGGTACTGTCTCATGCTATATTCATCTGTTTATAAAGTTCAAGGTTCAAAACTTTCAGATCTAGGTGCAAGACTTTTTGTTTAAGTGCAAGAAAAACAAGCATACATGGTGTGATGTTAGGAAAAAAGCACATTTTTCATGTTGCTGAAAGTATTTTCACAAACATTTTTCACATTTGATCTTGAGACCCACATAAAGTAGTCAGCACGGGGGAAGATGCCTGTCCTCTGTACGCTTCTGTAGTCCTATCCCTGCTTGGGTGAAATGTTGTCAAGAAAGTCAGCGGGGGCATTACTGGTAAATATTGCACAGACAGACCCCCAGGGACTAGCACAGCGTGTGAAGCTGGAAGCTCAAAAGCAGCCAGCTGGTGACACAACCGAAGGCAGAGCTGGAGACAGTGGGATTCACACTGTGTCTTTTCAAGGAAATTCCTGGGTTAATGTCCTCTGCAAGTATGGTTCTTTCTTTGTCTTGGAGCAAATAGAATCTCCCGCTCTTACACTTCTGCAAACGTGAGAGTGCTTCTGAATGAGTGTGAAAAATATCTTCCCAGTTCAAAGATGGCAAGTTCATGCCTTGTAGAAGAGGTGATCCTATGTCCACAGCTGGGACGCTTAGCCAGGCTGGTATGCACACCAGCTCATGGGCTGCCTTGCAAATGGCGTGGCTACCCCAGAGTAACCTGTCGGTGTACCTCCCAACATGAACATGTCAGTACATACTTGTGTGTTGCCTCTGAATTAGGAGAGTGCACTCCTGCTGATGTGGTGGCACTTCTTATTGGTATTTGCCAAAGAACTTGGAGGGTTGAAAGATAAACCTGGGTACCTATATGCTTGTATTATGTATTGGATGCTTAAGTATCATTAGTATTTTAGTTCTTGAAATGATACAAGAGTATGAACTTGGAAAGGGTCTTGTTGCATATCACACCCGCCACTGATGCCTTCATCCTTGGATTCCCCCTGACCCCCATGGTGAGTTTATACCCCTGTTGGAATTTCAGAGCCCTTACTGAGGGCACCTGGGTCTGAGTAATGACTGCATGAATCTGGCTTGCCTACGGGTCCCAAGTAACCATGACCTGACCACATTCTGAGGCTGGATATTGGTCATTCCTACCTCAGGCCAGATCAGACAGCATGGGGAGAGAGATTTTTTGGTTTTTATCGTTGGTCTGTTGGAAGTCTGCAGCAGTTTGTTGCACATGGCTGAAGTTCCTGCTGCTTTGTCATAGTTTGGTATTATACAAGTTGCAGTAACAAATTTATACCGAAAGAGTTATTTTTGGCTTACCTTGAATCTTTGAGAGCAATGTGTCTTCCTTCAACAGCTGTGTCAAAACTTAATAGCTGCAGTGCTAAATTCTAACTGTCTTCTTGCTGCATTCTCTTAGTCTCTGTGTGAGTTGCAGAAAACTTAAATCTTATCTAGCTCAGGTCTGGTGACCACTCCAGCTCTTTGGGTAGGAATTCAGTGTTAAGCACTTGTTTTTATGACCTGTCTCTGCTCAGCAGTGGAAGGGGCAGAGTATCACGGAAGTAAGGGTGATATTCATCTGCAGCTGCCTGCCAGCCTGGGAGCCAGAGAGAAGCCTTTCTGCAGTTGTGAGGGATCCAGGGGGATTTGGGAGGTGGAAGGCGTGTGTGTTTGTTGGAGGAGCACAGCTTCGGTGCTTGGACAATATCATCATCAAACAGCAGGGCTGAGCCAATAAACTTTCCTTTCGAAACACTTGAAGTAGAGAGCAAAAGTCAAAAAAAAGGAAGAGAACGCAGCCCTTTTTCTAAATGCTGAGTCCAAGGGCAACAAGGACCATGCACCACACTTGCTTTGATGACAGTAACGAGCTGGTACGAGTAGAAGATTGACACTAGTCCTGCTTTTATGCCACATTCTGCTGGCTAGCAGTCATGAAGCATGGTGTGCTCATACTGCAGAGCATACAGATTGCTTTTGTAACCTTAGAGTTTTTTATTTAATTCTTTAAGTGAGAGATGAGAAGTGAGTGTATTGAATAGATATGGGTTCGCTTGAATTTCATGAGCTTTGCACTTGCGTGCTGGTAGAGACAGTGGACGGAAGATGCTGTTCTGCAAGCACAGCCCCTGTGTGCCTTTGGTTACATGATGGTTCAAACTGATTTAAGACATGATTTTGCTTGTTGCTAAAAAGAGCAAAGAATTTTAAGAGAGTAGAGTAGAAAAGATGTTACAGAGATATAGTCATTAAAAAAAATCTGTTTAGACATTTGGCTTGGGTTATCTGGCTCCTCACTCTTGTGCGCTGTAGCCTGCGTTTCCCAGAGGAAAAGGTTACACGGTGAATTTTTTCCTCCATTGTGTATTTTTACCTGTTAAAAAAATGGGTTTGGAGAAGCAATTTCTTTTAGGTATTTTATATCCATCTGCTCTTTAAAAAGAAAAAGTGTCCCGATCTGTAATAATTACCATACTTTGCATAGTTAATAAAAGTCTACTTAAAATAATGGGAGAATGGCACTCATATTAAATTTCCTGGGTCATTTGACTTAACAGTTGCATTTGGTGGGCAGTAGCAAGTATAGATCTGCCGATGATGAGAATCAGCAAGCTGTTTAAACGTAATGGATTTCAAAAGTCCATCATAAATAGATCTGTTTTATTACTGTCATCCAGGTAAGAGAGAGTGCCTTAGTAATTTCTCTGGAGATGTCATACTTTACAGTATAATTGAGTGTAACTATATTGCTTGTCCCTTGGGACTGGTATTATTTGTAAGTCTACAGCTGTGTTACATCCAGCCTTGTGATAAAGGGAGGATAAAGCAGAAAATAATTTTGACTCTGCAGACCTCTGCTGCAGGTTCTCCCAGGTTGCTTTTGGCTGGCTGGAGGTGAAGAGGTTTAGCATCTCGGTGCCATTTTGATCTTTGTAAGTTCTGAGCTCAGAAGTTACACGGCTATTGTTCTGTGCCATTGCAGAGGAGTATACATATATATATGTATGCATACATACACACATCTCGTGATGCTCAGACTGAGCAGAGGCGTGTGCTCTGGTCCTTGGTGAGCTCACCGGAGCTGGAGTGCATTGCTGCTTTTACTAAAGAGGCATAGCAAGTGTTCCTGATTAGGGCAGAGTGCCCCTGTGAGCCTTGTTTCATTTGTAAAGTGGATTTTAAAGACAGTAGGGATTCTGCTACTGTGTATGTTTCTGTGAGTACCTCATCCCGTATCGTTAATGTGGAGATAGAGCAGCCTGCAATGAAAAAACAAAAATGATGGAAAAAATGGGATCAATTTATGTGGCAAAAATGGCTGTTTAATTGGATTTCATAGCAAGGTTGGGCTTTTCCACTGATAAAGATGCCACTAGGGTGTATTACAGTATTGTTCCACCATATGTGCGCTGGTGCAGAGGCCTGAAAAACATGCAAGGCTGCTCCTGGAAAAGGCACCTAAAAAACTGCTTCGGTAAAATATTCAGGAAAAGTCATAGCGTCTGCATCTTTTTCACAGCATGGTTAGAGGAGATCCCCAGGCAAATTTAATCAGAGTTTCTGCTTCTAACATGCATTTTATTAACCCTGTGTTTTATTGTTCAACCTATACATTGATATTCAGTCAGTTTTGGTTTACATATTCAGAAATGCAGCTAAAAATCCAGCTCTTTTCCCTGATGCTTGCGACTACATTCATTACCGAATAAAATGTTTAAAAGTCTTTCCATTTGTAGCATCTCAAAGATAATGTGTAAAACACATTAGCTCCAACGCTGAGGAATCTGGCACCCGGCGTAATAAAACAGCCGGTTATTTTGTATTTTATTAACTGCCCCTTCTCTTCAGTTTGCATAATAGTGAGCTAGATTTACATTTGTTAAGAAGGCCGTGCATTACTCTTAATAGAAGACATGTCAAACTTCCCGTTGCTGGTACTGCAGCATGATGAAGTAACCTCATATGATACTGATGAAGATTTCATTCACACTTGCTGGTTTCATGCAACGTCTTTTTTTCCAGATGGATACCCTATTGTAAAATGATTTCCTGCTTTAGGCTCTGCTTTGTGTAGCTCTCCGCTATGCCATCTTTCTATGAACTGGATAAACTGCCTATTAAATTTAATTACAGCCTGAATGACTGCACATCTTGATCTTATTTTTCCTCCAATGTACTGTATTTCACCAAGGTCCTTGAGGATGAAATAAAATAAATCTGAAGGATGCATACTCCAGTAGCCAAAAGAAATGTTTCAAAGGGCATTACAATGACTGTTAACCCATTAGTTTTGGACCATTTTGAAGACAATTCTTCAGATTTAGAATTCTAAAGAAATTTTCTCCTATCTTTTCGTCTGTCATTTAAAAAAAAAACATACCAAAACGCAGGAAGCTCACAGAATAAAAGTTCAAATCAAAACAATGAAGCTAATTTCTTATCCCTTAAAAAGAGACAGAGTGGGGAAGAGCACATATGCACCTTCAAACTGTTCAGCATAATTAGCATTTATTTTTTGCAGTAAGGGCCTGATATAAATATTACCATCTTGTGTCTCCATCCTGTTGCAAGTGCGGGTGAATGTCAGGCTAGTGGGGTCCTTGGGGACCCATCAGGACTTGCCTCATCATGACTGATGGGTGGTCATGGTGTCTGTGAAGGCAGTCCCGCAAGCGAGTGACAGAGCATCACAGTCAAGCTGAGCTCAGCCCACGTCCCTTTGTCGACCTCTTCAGACTCTGTGTCCTTCCTGTGAACCAAGAAAAGCTGGTAGCTTCAGAGGTTTCCAAGGTGAGGTTGAATGTCCTCACCATCAGCAGCGATGGTGGCACAGTCCCTAGAGATGTTTCCTCCGTGTGCGTGATCTGTGTCACCTGAATGCTATTTATCTGCCGTGTCTGGTAGACTTTCAGGTTGAGGCTCCTCTTATTTAACTTTAATTTTAAAGTTAATTTAGCATTTTAACTTCAGCTAGTTAAGACTAAGGCAGCTAATCCCACCGACCTCCTCTGCAGCTGGGGAGAAAGNGTCTTTCTCTTTCTTGGTTAGTCAATGAGCTCAGATGAGATGTGCCTTTGTTTGCAGCTCAGCACCTTGGGCAAATTCGTTACCAGTGGATTTTTAGAGATAAAATTCCTCATGCGGTGAAGAGGAGATCACCCATATGCTGAAGACAACTGCACACCAAACTTGGGGGTTCAGGAGATAGGTAGGGAGGGACCATCATGCTGGCTGCTTCCCGCACAGCATTGGGTGAAACGCTGGCAGAATGGGAATATGCTGGGGAAGGAGGCGAGGAGCCTTGGGTGTTTTAGAGCTCTGTTGTGACCTGTTTCTCGTCACCCCACTGGGATCATGGGTGGGTTGGAAACAGCTCACCAGGTTCCCCATGTACTTGTCTTTTGTTGGTCTAGTATCAAATACATGGCAGTAACTTTTGAGTCAGCTGGTTCGTGGCTGACACGTGTAATGGTTTTAAGGGCTAAGTGATTATTTTGAAGGTATGAAAATATGAGTTTAATCACAAACTTGACACAAATTTGCTACTCATCCTAGCAAATTACAGCCCTTTTGATTAACATACATGAATACATGGAAACAGTCTCTGAAAGATGCAGCTGGAATGCCCTTGTAACACCTCAAACCAGAGGGCATATGTTGGATGCACCGTCAAATGAGCATACAGCATTTCTCAGCGCACATGGTGTTTTTCTTAACGTTGTGTGAAGAAATGCTCTTTAATTCATGGGAGTCTGTAGCTTGAGAAAGCTGTAAAACTTTTGCAGAGCCACAGAGCAGATAAATTAAGTAGAACTAATTTGCTAAGACTTTAAGTATGTGAAACTATGATCCAAATATTGTGCTGCTTTTTCCAGATGAGGACCCAGTATTCTTGTTTCACTGTTCATTTATATTTTCTGGGGTACAACTGTAAATTGTCTCTCTCAATGCACTTATTATATAATGGCAAGGAAGAATAATGATAGTGGCATTTGGAAATGTTTAAGTTCATTTGTATTCCTTGTACAGATGGCCTCTGCAGTCGTAAGTAACAGAGAAATATCCAAGGAATTTTCAGGCGATTAATCCAAGTTATAAACCAGCATCATCCCAACAGCAAGCTGCAGAAAATGCCTGGAATGTTAATAGAAAGTACTTCTGGAAGGAATACTCGGTTGTTGTTTCTTTCCCTTGAAAAACCATTTACTAAAAGGGATGTTGTTGATTTATGGTGCCTTCTGTCTGTCTTTCCAGAACTCCAGCGCAGATCATCGGGTTCGACTGGACCTCGGGCTTTGGGACAAATTCAGCGAACTTGCAACAAAGTGCATTATTAAAATAGTGGAATTCGCAAAGCGATTGCCAGGCTTTACAAGTTTGACCATTGCAGACCAGATAACTCTACTTAAAGCGGCCTGCCTGGATATACTGGTATGTATTTTTAACATCATTTTTATGGTCCTAATGCATTTTCTATTGCTCCTTTTACTGTAATCGACAGGGAGAGGGGATCAAATACTGTCCTGGCTTTATGGTTGCAAAGTTGAACTCACTGGGTAGTCTGGTACGGTCACAAGCAGACTCTAGCGTGTCTGCAGACGTGTTATATGGGATGAGCGTATTCCTTAGAGTTTGTGGATTTCAGTATAGTTGCAAGAAGGACAAGTTTTGGTATTGTGGCACTAACTTGAAAGATGTACAACTTTGGAAAAATTCCCTTATTTTTAGCACAGAAGAAGGAGCTGATTCTCTTTCTTTCCTTCTTCCTCCAGAACATAATGCTCTGCATAAAGGGTGCCTAGAAAGACAGTCCACTCTATGGTGCTTTAGGAGCGTGCTGTATGTGTGGATGTGAGGTGATTTGAGGAACAAGATAGAAATGTTTGGAGTGAGGTTTTTGCAGGTTGTAAAGGGGAACCTGCTGTGCCTGGAGTCGGGCAGGTATGAGCCTCCAGCCACACAGATCCCCCTGCTTTCACCAGTCCCACAGGCACCCAGAGAAGTGGGCTTTGTAAGGGACCCTGTGGAGATTTTAGCTAAATGTCATTTAATTTTAAATAGGCAAAGATACAACCTGCAGCAAGGAACTGTGTAGATGGGCTTGGAGTTTTTCTCCAGCCCTTGCTGCTATGTCAAGGCAAGCTGTCTTCCCTCCCTTTGTCTCCGGTTGTTTCTGTCAGGCTGACCTTCAGAGAAACCCTCTGGGATCTCAGCATTTCTTTATGAAGAGGTCTTAGAGGTCTCCAGGCTTTTAGTTGCAAATAGGCTTCTTATTCTTGGCCCTAGCAATAACTTTCAGTAAAACAGTATTTCAATGTGTTTTAAACATATTTTAAATGTTTTCTTCTGAGTATAAACCTTCAGGTCTTCACTGAGCCAAGCGTGGCCAAGAAGCCCATTGTGAGATGGATAGATACGTGTAGATATATTTTCAGCACAACACAGGAGCTGAAACTAGGGAATCTGAAGTTGAAGTAATTAATCTTGGAATTTCTGAAAGTGCATTGCTTCAAACAGGATCATACTGAGGAGGACATTAACTGCTGTGACCTTTTCCTCCCGGATTGTCAAAAGCTGTTTTGAAGAATTGCATCTAGGGGATGTTGATGAAGGAGGAAGAGAGGTGGGAGAAGGGAAGGGATATCGTTCCCCGGTGAATAAGAAAAGGGAAGGTTGAGGTTGCCCTGTCGTGCGCGAGATTCACCTCTCTTTGTCCCTTTCGTCCAGTTGCTCAGTCAGACCTGACAGTCGCATCGTTGCTCTGTGTGGTCCCTCCATGGGGCAGGGCCATTCATTACCAATTGCATGCCTGTCATCGCCAGCCCTGTCCTGATAAGACACACGTTCCCCTTGCCCCGAAAGGCATTCAGTAATCGATAAACTGTGGCATTACCTCAAGTGCGTTCTGCCAGATGTGTGGGAAGGGAACCGCTTTGTGCTTTGCTGCTGGAACCAGGAGCAAATGGTTAATACAGAAACTACCCAAAAATGGTGGGGAGGAGTCAGGATTTAGCAAGAATCTGCATGTCCAAACTCTTTACCTCTAAAACTTCAGCCCTTACGCTGCCACCCTCTATTTGTTGCTGCCATGCCCTGGCTCCTTAGCTGCTGGAAAAAGACATACCCTAATTCTGTAATTGCTCAGGATTCTGTGAGCTCCTGGTGCTTTTTGTTGGGGTGGGCAGTGGGAGCTTGCCCTGGGAGCCTGCACAGCCCCTGTGGCACAGCATCCCCCCCAGCCGCCCTGCTTGCTGCTTGTGTCGCCACACCGGCTGGATAATATCAAGTATTTAGGGGTAGCCTTTCTGCTAGGGGGTTTTATCTGAAGTGCCTAGATAAAGGCACTTCACAGCCTTTGATCAAAGTGACTAAATAAAAGCCTAGTTGCCAGATTAGAAGAAGAATAATTAAGCAGGTGGTAAATGGTGACTTTATTTCAACTAATTAATGGATAGAAAGGGTTGATTCTTTAATACAGTTTACCACTGTTACTTTGTGGCCATGTGGCAACCTTCAAGCTGAAGTTATAAACTTTACTGAGCTCATTCTCATATTTCACGGGGCTGGAGAAAGGGATGCACCGGAGCCAGCAGGGTGCAGTGAGTGCCACAGACACCCATAGCAGGGAGGAGCCAAAGCTTTTTCAGGAAGGGGAGCAGATAAGATGTGGTTGCCATGAGGAGTCCTGGCTTTCCCGTGCTACATTTGCACAAGCTTGATGTGGCTATTTTACTTGCTGCTTAAAAAGAGAAAGGGATCATTACCACGAGCACAGTAATGCGTAGTGAAGTGCCCATAACCATTAAACCCACCTCACCTGCACATCATCACAACTGCGGGGCGGCTCTGTGTCTTTAGGTAAGCTGAACTTCAGCACTTGGAGCAGTGTTTTAACAGTGCACATTCCCTACCCCCAATGAGCTGGTTCTCCTAATTATGAGGGGTGTTTTCAATGATTTCTTTCATACCTCAGACACCGGGTGAGCACTGTTTCCCTTCCTTCTGCCATTGCCTGCCTGTGGTCTGCTGTATGAGTGCTGCTGAGTCTGGGGACAAGCCTGGCCCCTCTGCACTTCCCTTCCCACTGCCCTGCGGCCCCCTGGACATGTCCCCAGAGACATGGCATGCAAGGTAAAGGACAGTGTGGGGCTCTCAGCCCTGGCCAGGTGAGGTGGCCCCCTACCAGCAGAACCCCTGTTCACTGCCCACCCACCCAGCAGCACTGTCTCTGGGCTCTGGGGAGTCTCACAGAGCCTGCTGAGGGCTCTGCTCAGCGGGGTGCTGAACCCCCCCCCAACAGGCTGACAGAGGAAATGGTGCCAGGAGCTCGGTAAACTCTGCTGGGTATGGGCCAAAGAATTGTTTTATATACAAACAAGCAAAATCTCTGGAAGGGAAATAACATCAAGCCTCACAAGGCAGCTGAAGGCGCCGGTTGGGGATGATGGAATTTGTATCTGCTCCGGTGCCAAAAGTTTCAGGCATAAATATTACTAAAATTCAGTTAGTAACTCTCGTAAAAATGAGTGCTTCTGTCTGCTGGTAGGTTGGCCCAGCAGCAGTCAAGCATCCCCAGCTCTGGCAAAATGAATGTGGAAAGAGCCTGAAGTCCAGCCTGTCTTTAATCTAATGGATCAAAACCTCAGAAGTCCTTCAGCCCTAATCTTCAATAATGTCGTTTTTGCTTTCTGTTGTAAACCCCTGTGTGCTAATGGTAGGAAGGCATTTGTGTGTGTGGAACAACCCGTGCTGGTGGGGTATGGCAGTGCTGTGGGGGTTTGTTCGTTGTTTCAGACTCACCTGCTTGGGTTTCACCTCGTGGAAATCATCCCAGCTGACCGAGGCAGCTAGAGTCTAATGACAGAATTTCTTAAAAAAATAATTTGCTTAAACTGATGTTGTTTAAAACGAGTAGCAATTTTATGGTAGCAACAATTTTGCAAATGCAACTTTCTAGTCAATTCTGGGTTTGTGTGACCTGTGGTGTTTTTGGTTTGCACTTTGTAGCTGGCTCATAGGAACCCCAAGATGCTTTAAGATATAAATATTCCTTAAAACAAAGGGTCCTTTAATCGTGGGCAAGAACCTTATTTATGGCTGCAAGTGGCATTTAAGTGCAGAGTGACAGCTAAAATACTTGGCTTGGTTACAAAATCTAAACAACATTGAGGACATTAGGAGGATGTCTTCTAGACAGTGGTTCAGTTTAAACCGGAGAAAGATACTGTGATTTCTTATTTTGAAGTGCTGACATTTCCCATATGTTCTTCAGTGAATATGAGCTTGAAATCAGCTTCGCTTTGACACTGGAAGTTTGCCCAAGAAAGGGTTAGCAGCGAATCAGCAATATCCATGGCATTTTGCTGATCTTGATGAAGGATACTAATTTAAAAAAAAAAAAGAACCAGCAAAACCAAAAAACCAAACATTTCAAATGATCTGCCTCGGAGTTTAATAACAGCGCGTTGTGGGATAATGCTGAAGGAACGCAGGAGAAACCTGAGACCCGGTTGCTGCAGTCGGCCTGGGCGCAGTGGTTGCAGAAGCAGGAGCACACGGCTGAGCTTCAGCTGTGCCAGGGCCCAGCAGAGCCCCCGCAGGCTCCTCCAGCTGGCGGCTGGGGCAGCGCTTCGGGGTGAGAGCCTCCAGTCTGCGTTCCGCAAAAAGCCGCTCCACTTGCTGCCTGAGCCTGGAAGCAGCCAAACTCCGTGGGGAAATTTATGTTTTAATTCTAAATTTTGCAAGGCCCCGGCAGGTTTCTGTCTGTGCGTGCCTGTGGGAGCTCTAGGTTGAGTAACCCGACCCCAAATTCATTCCTGATGAGGATCCAGCCTGGAATTCTTCTGCTGTGTCAGCCCTGGGGGCTGTGATCTGGTAGGTCTTTGCCAAGCAGCCCCAGCCCACACCCCCAAAGGGAGAGGGACTTGTAGTACCAGGGGGTGAAGAGCTTTGCAGGGAGGGAACCAGCAGCCTGTGGTATGGAAGGAGGCACATGCTGGGCCCCTGGGATTTTTGAGATGATCACTCCAGGGCACCCCAGTCCCTCTGGGCTTGGGAGCCTCTGGGCAGCGTGGTGCTGGCAGCTGGTATCCAGACTTGCCATCGGAGGGAGGACATGGAGGAACTGTGTCTGCCACCCCTGTTTGGGCAGCTGTCAGGGAGCCTTCGGGAAACACCGCGGCATTGCCCAATTTAGCTCCAAGTCCTGCTCCACTAATTTGCTGGGCTGGGAATCCTGAGGGTGTGGAGGAAGGAACTTTTGTTGCTAAGACTTACCAATTAAAATAGCACCAGAGTAAAAGGGGCTGCCTTTCTCCCCAGGTGAACTAAGGGAAAATCGGTGCCACTTAAGACATATACAGAGTCTTGTCCTTCCAAAAGGTGGATCCCAGATAATCATAGGCCACGGGAAGGCAGCAAGGGTGGAAAGAGCTGCACTCCAGTTTCTCTTGCATACCACTGGAGAAGTAAATCAAGTAGCTTTGGGGTTTCTCAATAAATATGTGAAGCTCTCAAACCTTGCTTTTCTTGAAAACAACAAGCTCTGCATATTTCTCCTTCCTGTACAGTGCTTTTAAAGATTTAAAAGGATAACCAACAGCGAACTTGAGGGGAGAGAACTGCCGGTGGTTACTGGCAGCGCAGAATATGGTAAACATGCTGTCTCTCATTGACAGGGTGCCATGCTTTGTAATGTTAATTTCTGCTAATAATCCTGAAATACACTTTGGCTGTTACATAAAACCTTTGGAGTTACCAGCAGCCTTTTAAGATCACTTCTATTAGTGAGGAATTTGTGGACAGTGAAGAATTTGAGCGCCCCGCTTTTGTATTTGTGCCTCTCTTGGTCCTTGATTCAAGTAATTTCAAGAGCTTATTCTAATTCAGGGGTAGGGGAACAACATGAAACATGCCTGTCCAACCACAGAGAGTCTCCGTGCTTCAGCATATACCCACAGTGTGAGATAAGATTATTGCTGAGATAGAAAATGGTTGAAGAGCCTTCTGCAGAAATACACCCTAGTAAGTCTCTTACCAAGGAATTTCAGAAGAAGAGTAAAAGCTTCCCTGTAGGTCTCTACATGCCACGTCCTCCTCGTTCTCCTCCCTGCTTATTTGGAACAGTGTTGCCAGGCAAAGATGAAAGTGGGAGAACCAAGCCCAGACTGGTCAGCTGCCAAGTGCTGAGGCCTCTGACTCAGAGCTTCGGCAGCTATAGGAATAATTAAAATTCTCCCTGTGCTCACTTACATTCATGTAAATCTTTTGTGTTGAATCTTTAAAACCAAGTAGGATGGCTGGATGGAAAATAGATACAGTCAGGCCCTGAAAAAATACAGCTGTAGTCTTCGCTCAGCTAATCAGCTAGACTTGTGGAAGGTTTTGGTTCAGTTTAGTTTAAGGATAAGCCTTCTTCCCCCTCTGATTATTTTCAACAGTAAGGATTGGCATATATATATATAACAGAACTATCTCAACATGATGGACATCTCTTTTATTTGCTCCTTAAGGTGGTGGTCATTAAAAGCAGCTGTACAGATGAGCCTGTGCTGTACAGAGCCTTTCAAGGGACACATGCCAGGCTGGCTCCGAGAGGCAGAAGCGTTCCCGTGCTGGCTCTCTGTGGGCCGTGCTGTCCCCTGTGCTGTGACAGCCCTGCCGATGCAGTGGCTGCCCCACAGCTGTCTTCTAACAAAATGCAGAGCATCCTTGGTGTTTTATTTGCGTGGTTTGCATTCCTCTGTGTCCAGTTAGAGGTGTGAATCCCCGTCCTCCCCTCCAAAGTGTTTTCATCTGGGGTCAGGGCTGGATGACCAGCAGATCTGCCAAGACTAGCACTGCATGGGCTCACGGAGGAGCGAGTGACACCATCAGCAGTGGGAAGACATGCTGTGCATCGGGCGGGCAGGGTCTGCACCCTTCCCAGTGCTGCCCAGGGATCAGGATGGAGGAGACCTAGAGCCTGAGAGAAGGGTCTCAGTGGGTTGGTGAGGAGGTTTGATTTTACAGCACATGGAACAACAACAACCATGAAAGAAGAAAAGCTGGGCCAACTCCTCAGGCTGCTGGCCAAGCTGCCGGCAACCCCGCGCTGCCCTGTGGAGCTTCCAAGTCTGATAATCCACTCGGGTGCAAGGTCCCGGGCTGGCAGGACAAGCAGTGCTCAGTGGAGAAATGGAGGGCTTCGTGCTGCTCTCTCTGGGGAGCCCTGACGCAGGGGCTGTGGTTACAGCATGCTGTTTCCCTGCCTGCTCTGGCAGAAGAAGGGAGGGCTCCCTGAAGCACAAGGTCCCTTCTGCCTCTTTCACCAGCTCAGCTGTGTCGGCGCTCGCTCACACAAGGTGCCGCAGAGACGCTCTGTCCTTCCCAAAGGCACAACCCGGAGAAGCGCTGTCACGCGAAATTGATCCCCAAATCAATGAAATATGTGTGTGTTCAAAGAGGTGAGAGATTTTTATGATCTTGCTGGATCAGAACAGCAGTGCAATAGTGTTTTATGGTCAGGTGCGTAGAGCATGCTAATTAAAGAGCAGTTGATGTGAATATAATGGTGATGGTGACCTAAGCGGCGAGAATTGCATAGAAGTTCTGATTACTTCCTAACTAGGGGGGAAGTTTCTGGTCTTAAATTTCTCTCATAAAAAAACCCTATAATCAATCGCATATATTTATGTTGTACCAGAGAACTTTAGTGCTTCTAAAACTGAACAAACTGGAGTTTGCTTTCAGATTGCTTTGGCGTGATGGTACACTGCAGTTCCGTGGGTCACTGGCTGCACCAAGAAAATGCAACAAAACTCTCATGGAGTGAATTCTTCAGATTGCTTTTCTTTTTGTGTGTGTGTGTGTGTCCTCTCACAGATCCTTAGAATTTGCACAAGATACACACCAGAACAAGACACCATGACCTTTTCAGATGGCCTTACCCTAAACCGAACTCAGATGCACAACGCCGGATTTGGCCCGCTGACGGATCTCGTGTTCACCTTTGCCAACCAGCTCCTGCCTTTGGAAATGGATGATACCGAAACAGGTCTCCTTAGTGCCATCTGCTTAATCTGTGGAGGTACCGTACCGCTTCAGAACGATGCGTTTGAGAAGGACAGACACGATAAGATCTTCATTTATGTTTCACTTGGTTCGCTTTCCTGTACTAAAACTTACATATAAACCAGATCTATGTGGTAGTATTATACACGTTATATAAACCACTTCACACTAAAGCTTGTTCTCCAGTGGTGATAGTTATTATGATTGGTATGTTTTTAAATGAATTGAATAATTCTGTCAAGTAGCCAATCCTATTGTTTGCCTGGTAAAGGGCTACAGGATATAGCAGTATATTTTGCACGGGTACCTCTGTGAATGACCTTTGTTACGCACGATGGGTGCCCGTTGTGCAGCTCTCATAATAGAACTGTGTGCACGTGCAGATAGTTTGGGTCACACAGAAGCCATTGGTGACAACCTCTTTAAAAGAAAACCGAAAAAGATTATACTGCAAAATTAGCACAGTGGCACTGATGTCATGATTTGGAGGGGATTGATGACAACTTGAAAGGGACACTGTCAGGTAAAAATGTTTTAAAATACAAAAAGCAAAGTCTCAAATAATTTCCAAATTCTTCTGTAAATTTCTGTTATTTTAATCACCTAGGTGCTCCCTTCTGCAAAGCCTAGACTAGTCCTAGAAAACCACCGTGTTTAGCTGGTCTATTTTGTTGAACTACAACCCGGATGCTACTAGAGAATGTTTAAAAAACCGGAATCAGGCTTTGGCGACAATGGCCCTTTAGAACAAAATCATTCTGATTTTGTGTGTCTCTAACCATAACCCATCAACAGCATCGATGGGTTCTGAGATGTCATTAATGGACAATTGGTGCCACCTGGTTTGTGGGTGACGTTTGTTGTCACTCAAGCTAGCACTGCCATCTGCTGATACCTGGTGGGAACTCACTTTGTGAGTGGACATGGAAGAGCTTCTGTGATTTGGAGTTTGTAACAAAAAAAAATATTTAAAATCACAGGAGTACTGTGATACTTTCCTACAGATCGCCAGGACCTTGAAGAACCAATGAAAGTGGATAAGCTTCAGGAACCATTGCTTGAAGCACTGAAGATCTATATCCGAAAGAGACGACCCAACAAGCCTCATATGTTCCCAAAGATCTTAATGAAAATCACAGATCTTCGCAGCATCAGTGCAAAAGGTACAGTGCCTCCCAATATTTCAGCCATGGGGTCAGTGTAACTGGCCTAGAGACCTGGGATGTTATTTTTTTAATATATCTAAGAAAGGTCCTTGTGACCTCTCACTTCCCTTCCTTGTGTAACGCCCGTGTTTAAATTGGTTCTGCTTTAAACACACACGGTGCTACATTCGTCACACGACTTGCAGTGAAAATGATGTCTTAGGTGTAAGTGGGTTAGCAAGTAGTTAGCATGAATTCCTTGTTAGTCATTTTACATCAAGATAAATTAAACCTTCGTTAATCTTTACAATAGGCTTTGGGTCGACATGTGCTTTGTATCAGTAGTGGCTTTCAAAAAACCCAAACTGTTTACAGACAGCAGAAAACATTTGTGCATCCAAAATTCCCCTGAACTGGCGATTTGGAACTGGTCTGATGCAGGATTTTGGAGATTCAGGAGCTCTAATCCAAACTAACCCTGCGCACACACAGGGCAGTTTTGGCTTCACGTTTGGTGTGGTCTTGTATGACTGATCATGTGAAACACACAGACTCTAAGCGTCATCACATCAATTCTTTAGAGCGCAGGCGTAGCTGAACGCTTTCACTCCGTCGGGGGTTCCTGCCTTCATGCTTTGTCCCCTGATGCGTTCAGCCCACAGGGGGTGGCCAGGCAGCAGTTTTGGAGGTGGCAGTGGGCTGTGGGGGCTGTGGCAGCTCACAGCAGCCCCTGTGCACCCGTTCTGCCCTGTGCTGTGGCTTGGAAGGTGACTGTGCTCCTCTCCTGTGTGTACTCCTGCTTCTCTCCAAGACCCAATTTCAGACAGGTCTGGCTGTTTCATGTATGTTCAGCCCCAGGCAGCTGGGGAGCCACAGGGGAGAGGGATCAGCCTGAAAAGAGAATCTGAAGTCCTACATTTCTTACTTTTTTCCAGCGGTTTATGCAGTTCTGCTTCCTTACTGAGCTGACTCAACTACAGATTTGCTATTGCTTATAGCTAAGCAAGCACATGAGCTTGTACAGGTACCCATGTACCTATAGATTGGGTGGGTTTATGCTTTTGAAAAAATGACTAATTTCATTTTACATGGTTTTTGAGACGTCTTCGGTGGGGGAGGGGGGAGGGGGGAGGGAGGGAGGAAGGCAGTTAAATCAGTCAAATAAATAAACTTGTTTTGCATTAAAACCTAAACTGCTCCACTTCAGGGATAGATATCTAAGTCAGAAGATTAGCTACAGCATGTTTATAAAAAGAAATGAGCACATCAATTGGATTGATTAGTATCAGCAGACTAACTTGGAAGAGAAACATGAGCTGGGAGCAAAAGTATCCTAAAAAGGAACCATTTACCAGGTTATCTAAAGCTTTCCAGTTTACCCTCTAGTAAAGCAAGCTCCACCCAGCTGAATCTACAAACTAAACTTCCATCAGAACTGTATAACTTCCAGCTGTAAAAACATTTAGGGGAGCCCTTTCGTTCTACTGTTCATGCTTGTGGGAAATCTCCTTCTGCTTTCCCACTTTGCCAGAGCTCCCCACCTCCTCAAGAACAGGGCTCAGTCTCTTTACCTTCAGTGCACAAGTATTCTTCTTGCCATTCTGACCTGAGTGTTTAACTTCAATTATATCATTAACGCTTTATGGTAAAACTGAATCATACCAAAGGACCGGTGATGTCCTGGAGGGGTGGGGCGTGTCTTGGGCTCCATTTGGAAAGATGTACAGTAGAAGACAAAGACTCTTGGTGGTACGTGATCCCTGAAAGCGGTTCTTTTACAGGATTTGCCTCATCAATTCAAGCCAAGTCAGCCAGAGTTTCTGTCATTCTACAGACCTTGCAGAGCCAGTACAGATTAAAAACTGTCAATATTCCAGTTTATAAAGGCATCTGTGCGGTCATGGTTTAATTTCTTTTTCTCAGTACAATTTAATGCCATTTTGGTTCCTTCTACGAAAAGCAGTGCGTCATCCAATTTACCTCTATTGTAATATCAGCTGCTATGTCATAATTTTAAATTAATTTGTTAAGGAGTCCTCATTTAACTCCTTTTTCTCAAGTCGTTCACTTACCTAATTTCGTGTGCAAGTACAGAAGGAGACACCAAAGCCATCAAAATAACACAGGGTGAAATGACTGATGGTGCCAACAAACCTGAATTGTGCTGATGGAAAGGACTCTCTGTTTTCTTTTTAAAGGTGCGGAACGTGTCATTACATTGAAAATGGAAATTCCTGGATCCATGCCACCTCTTATTCAGGAAATGTTGGAGAACTCTGAAGGACATGAACCACTGACACCAACCTCAAACGGAAATACTGCAGAGCACAGTCCCAGTATCTCGCCCAGTTCAGTGGATAACGGCAGTGTCAGTCAATCCCCTATGGTGCAATAAGACATTTTCCAGCTACTTCAGACATTCCTAATACCTTATGTACAGGGATGAAAAGCAAGACAAACATTTTTACTGCTGCTTAGTTTCTGGACTTAATATATATCTATATATGTATATATATATAGATAAAACTCAACAAGGACCAAGAATTTTCATATGTATTGATATATACTCCTCGCTGTTTAAACTCTTAAAACTAGAAAATGCAAACTTTTGAAACTCTAAATCATCCATTTCATGCAAAAAAAAAAATAGTTAAGCTTCTGTTTTCTCCTCTGAACATTCAAGATTGCATGGTGACAAGACAGATCTCAAACTTTAAATTCTGGTTGCATTTCTGAGATGACTTTGTACATACAAATGTATGGCTGTACTTTCTATACAGGATGTTTGGTGCTTTCCTTTTGTCTCTCATACCTAAACCAATCAAGACACCACCCATAGGACATGGACTACTGTACACATCCAGAAAAGGAAGTTTAAAGGACCGTCTGATTTAGTTTAAGATGAAAACTTGTCTCTGATGCCCTCAATTTGCATCGCCTTCCTTGTAAAAAGTATACAAAAAAATTCACTGCACTAGCAGAGACGACATCCGTATCAGCATTAACTGCCAGCTCAGTTACCCAGATGTCATTTGTTCCACTGTTAATGTCACTTTAAAATTTAAAGAAGTAGTTTCTTACCTGGCTGGTGACTTAGTGACATGCCTAACTCCGACACTGCTGCAGCAACGATAGCCTCCAAGGCAGAAACACTTTTCAGTGTTACCATGTTTTTGTTTACTCCTTCTCAAGCCATTAGGGAAACTTCATGGGGTGAAAACCAGCAGAACATTTACAGCTTCTGAATGGGTGAGCCTGGGGTATTTCCTTAAGGATGGACTGTGGGGAAGGAGCTGGGTTATCCAGCCTTCCAGGTGCTAGGGAAGGAAGTACAGCCAGGACTTCCAGAAACACAAGGAGAGAATCTGCCTTCTTGGCCTTGTTAAATCACCATGAAGCAGAGTGAAAACTGTGGTAGAATGGTTAACAGATTTAAAGTGTCAGTTTCTTAGGTTTCATTTAAAGCACTAGTGGATTTTTTTTTTATATATTCTAGCAAGTCTGTGATGTACTTTCACTGGCTCTGTTTGTACATTGAGATTGTTTAACAATGCTTTCTATGTTCATATACTGTTTACCTTTTTCCATGGAGTCTCCTGGCAAAGAATAAAATATATTTATTTTAAAAAAAACCCAACTGTGTAGAAGCATTCTCTCCAGTGCACATTTTACACACACACACACACGATAGTTTTCCATTTTTTAATGTTTAAACTTCATTTCAAAAAGCAGGTTTGCTGTTTGCAACCATGACAATTAAAATGTGCTTTAGCACAGCTGTCTAGAACATCTCTACAAGCCAGTCAGACAAATACATGACATTTCAATGAGTAAAAAAGAGCATAAAACTGTAGGTGTAAGAACAAAATGTTAAAATGCCTACACACAATAATAAAAACCATCAATTACATTATCACATAAAATAAGTCAAATGTACAAAAGTTTGCGACAGAAGGGACAAAAGGACAACACAAGATAGTTGTTGGAAAACATTTGTGTGCTCTTTGGGCACTTAATTAAACATATCAAAATCATCATCTTCATCAGACTCTGCAAAATATTTAACTTCTTTTCTAGCCCGTCCCATCCGTGGTTTTGGGGCAGTTTCGGAGGCAAAGCCTGACTGAAAGATTTCCACATCAGAATCCTGGTCAAAAGCAGCCTTCTTGGATTTCTTTAGAAAAGAAAAGACAAATCAGTTGTGCTGCTGTGTGCCTTCTCCCTCTTAGTATTCAGAACTGAAGGAAACTTTCTCTGACATCTAATTTCTAAATACACATAAACCCTCATTATGATATTGGCAGCGTAGAGGAAGAACATGTACATTTCATGTAAAGTAATCCATTGAGTTCTTTTTACAAGGAGAAAAGAGCACAGCTGGCACTGACCTTGCTTGGTGTTGATTTAGGTGTTTTCTTCCCAGGGTTGTATTCACCTTCATTTTCTGAACTGGACGCTTTCCTTTTCTTTGCCCCTCTACCTTTTCCTAGGTGAGAGAATATGATTTAACTTTGATTTCTTTTTCTTCTTAAATAAAACTGAAATAAAACCCCTAGTGAAATTACTTTAGTATTTCTACATGCTATAAAGTTCAAATTTAATTTACAACTCAAGCTTCTTCATAGCAGCAGTAAAATACAATATATTTTTCTCAGCTTTAATTCTTTTCTACTTCTTCCTAAGTTACCATTCACTCTAGGAATTCAAGCTGTTGGTTCAAGACAGGGACAAACTTCAGTAGGTCAGTGACTTCTAGATTTCTGAAGTACTACAAGTTCTCAGTCACCTTCTGTACTGATTACACAGCATTAATTCACATTTACTTTCATAAATTTTCTGTTAACCTCAACTCTCAACTGGGATACCACAGAATTGGTTTAAAAAGCCAGAAAAATGCTACTTACTAGAATTACTGCCAAATGTTCCTGCCTGCTTGAGATCAAACAATGTAAGCAGTAGTCAGTAAGAAGTGAGGAACAAAAAAAGGGGGGGAGCTATTAAATACATTCCCCACAGCAAAGGTCAGATAGAAAGTCCAAGCACTGTTTGTCAAGGCATTGTCCTCGTCACAGAGAGAGCTCAGAACCGAGTAATCTACTAGTGATTAATTTACTAAGAAATCCATGTCGTTCAAGTTTTAGAGATTACAGTTCTGCTTCCTCATAAAAATGATTGTGAACCTGCGATACCAAGAGCAGAGTCAAATGCTGAACACCAAAACTCTCACCTTTGGGTGCTGCAGTCTTCTTTGGAATGCCGAATTCTGAATCGGAGTCAGAGTTTACAGTTTCCACCTTCTTGGCCTTGGGAGCTCTTTTAGGTTTAGGGGGCACATCTAGTTTTGCTGTTAGAAGTTAGAGATACAAAATATGTTAACTTCCCACATTGGTTACAAGTATTACATTTTATTAGATACACCGATTTTAGCATAAATGGCAGCTATTAAAACAAGATGAGCTGTTTCTGCACTGAGGGAAAACATACTTCAGCTTTTATGCTAAAACTGCATGGAATCAACAGGCGGTTTCCTTTGTCATACTTTGAGATGTACCAGTGCATTCAGCTGGTTCCAGTGTTGTTGATGAAATATTTTTTTCATCTTTTTAAGCCTAAAGCAGGTACCAGTAACTAAAGCAGCAACACAAGTTTTCCAGATTGGATACTCTGAACACATTTGGATACATTACCGTGTTCACAAGTGCTGCTTGTTACACCTCTGCCTTCACAGTGGTACAATTGCAGGATAACCTTCCCCATGATTACTGCAGGAGTTTGAGAGGCAGGCCACCTGACATTGTTTTCTGACAATCTCAGCGAAAAGGAACTTCAGAAAAAGCAGATAAGACAGGGAGGGGACATATCTGTAGGTTTCTCTGAAATTCTGAAAACAGAATTTCAATTAATGCTACACAACTAGTCTTGCCATTTTTAAAAGGCAGTCATTGGTATGTTCACACCATGAGTGACAAGGGATGGAATCACTCAGGTTGGCAAAGACCCATAGCTCATATCTTCTGTATGCTTACAGATGAGTCAGGTTTTGCAGGACCCTCAGATACACTACTGACCTACATGCTGTCATCTACCACGAATACCTCAAGGATGATGAGACACATGTAAAAACCACTTCTGATAGATACCACAAATATAGACGTTTGTAAGACCTCAAGCTTTCATTGATGGTATCACTAGGAGAATGTGTTCAGACAACAAGAGAGCATCACTGCAAACTTTTTGGCTATAATGCTTTAAACTGCTACTGACTGGGTAGGTAGTGTTGGGACCCAAGTATTGAGTCCAGAAAATATAAAAAAAATAAAGCCACCTTTGGCATCATTGGATGGGGGAAAGCAAAAAAAATTAAATAAAGTGTTGGCTGTGGCAGCCTTTCAGACAAGACTTGGGGCAAGAAGCAACAACGCTTAGGATGGAAGTCAGGAACCATATTTGAAAGCAACTTGAAATAGGTTTCTCCAGGTATATCAACTGGGGAAAAAGAGCTATATTAGTGTAAAGTAAAACTAAGTCACAAAGACCTGCTAGTAAGCATGGAGAAAGTACACAGCAATTGAAACCTGAAGGACTACTTCCTTAGAAGCATCCCCGGAAGTAAGTAGGTAGTTATCAGTACAGGCAGGGGGAGGTACCTGAAGGCACCTGATTTGAGGTCCTGTAGGCCAGTGAAGTCCTTTATACAGGAAAAAGCTTTACCAGCAGAAGAAACAGACTAGGGGGGTAGGGAAAGGAAAGATTCAGAAGTTTCATCGACTTGAAGAAGACAAGCAGAAATTGTGGCCAAGAGAATCTTAGTAGTAGGGATCTGTTTTAGATCTAGGTGACATTCAACATGAGGAGCTGACATTTAGATGTCCTCCTGCAGGACTGTGTACCTTTTGCCAGGTAATGGTGCCTTGCACAGTACCTTATGCTGTGAATGTGAAATCTGCATCCCAGACAGAAGCTAAGGATGCTCCATTGGCAAGTACCACCCAGCAAATATACCATGAGCTGTAACTATCTTCAGCTGGACCCGAGTCCTTGAATTTGTTAACTGCTGTTAGAAAAAGGGCACTGACTGGGGAATCAAAAAGAGGTACGACACACTGCCTCTGTTTTTCTACAGAACAAGTCTGGCCTTACAGAAGTCCAGACAGATCACATCCACAGGTTGTCCCTTATCTACCGACATAGTCACTCTATCATAGAAGGCCAATAGATTAGTCAGGCAGGACCTATCCCTAGTAAAGCCATGCTGGCTGTCCTGAAACATCTCCATGTCCTCCATGTGCCCAAGCATGGCATCTAGAAGAATCTGTTCAATGATCTTCCCAGGCACGGAGGTGAGGCTGACAGGTTGGTAGTTCCCAGGGTCGTCCTTTCTACCCTTTTTAAAAATGGGTTAATTATTGTAACTGGCTGCTTTCTTGTAGATTTCCTTGAGATACTGTTTTGGGGAAGAAGTAGTACATTAAGTTCAGCTAGAAGTTAGTGAAAAGAAGTTTTAAGAAACACAGGCCACAGTATCACAGGAAAAAATGTTTTGGAGGACAGAAGATTGAGCAGCAAGAAAAAAGGAAATTATCTGAAAGACACATAGGAAGAAAGGCAAAAACCTGAAAGCAACAAAATCCTGTCTATCATGTGCCAAGAACTGTATTTTATTACCTATTTAAACTACTATTAGGTAAGAAAAAACATTATTTTCACCATTAATTACAGCAAGAGTCTAGAGTAAACTTTAACACATATTTAGAAACAATGCAAGTCTTTCTTAGAAGTAGCACTAACAACCGATAAGCCAATAATCCCCAAGGCAGACAGAGCAAAAAAATCATTCCTACAAATGCCCAAGCACAACCACAGAAACAAATCCAAATTATAAACACCACCTTGGAATTGTCCTTAATTCCCCAATGTAAGATCTTGCAAGATGCCAATTCTAAGAGCTTGACTAATAATTGAAAGAATTTATACCTCTGAAGTTCAGCAATATAAAAATGGAGGAAGAAGAAGGAAGTGGGGACATTTGGATTTGTGCCATTTGTCTTCCCAAGTAACTGTTACATGTGATGGAGCCCTGCTTCCCTGGAGATGCCTGAACACCTACCTGCTGATGGGAGGTGGTGAATTAATTACTTGTCTTGCTTTGCTTGCATGCACAGATTTTGCTTTACCTGCTAAGCTGTCTTTATCTCAGCCCATGAGTTTTCTCACTTTCACTCTTCAATTCGCTCCCCCATCCCAGAGAGCGAAAGTGAGCATCAGCTGTGTAGTGCTTACTTGGCTGCTGTTAAACCACGACATCTACTTAGGACATCATAAATATTTCTTGGAGATTCCCTCTTTCCACTTGCCCTCCTTCCTTTCAAAGTGAATTATTTAGATCCATTGTAGAAGATGATCTTCAGCCTCGAGGTCATCTTGTTTCACTTACTGCCTCAGGGTGAACACCTCCAATTACTTAAACTAATCATAAGCTGAACACTAACTCCACACCTGTAAAGTAGTAAGTTTTGACACTAACTAGATGGTGGAAAGAAAGAAATTATCATCAATAAGGAGCTGGAAGAAGTTCATGCTCTATGCTGAATTTCACCAAGTTATAAAAAAGATGAATGGAGTTCCCTCTTTGAAGATGAGAACAGACAATGCAAAGGTGGAGGAGATGAGTTTTAAATAAATGGATCAGTTACATGACAATCCTATACATACCCTTTTTAGCAGCTACTGTTTTACTTGGAATTTTCTCTGTTTGTTTTGGGGCAAAAGATGGTGAGAAAACAGGAGCAGAATCTTCTTCGTCACTGTCCAATTTTGTCGTATCTACAGTCACAGAGTATGTTTAGAATAAGATTTGTTCACTGCATATTTTAAATCATCGTTATTAGTGATAGTTAAAATTAATCTTAAAGAAGTGCTTCTGATACTACAGCGAGGCTATGGATGTACTGTGACTTTCTTATCTATGAAACAAGCTTTGTTCCTCTAAGGATCAGAACCTCCTTCCCCTTTCCTCTTTCTAAATCTGGAAATCCTTCTTCTATAACTATCATGTGAAGCTTGTGTATACCACATAAACCCCTAACATATATGTCGTAACAGTTGCTATAACATTAAATACATCAGTGAAAACAAACTCACCATCATCTGTCTTCTGAGAGTAAGATGGAAAAGAGAAGATGTTCCCAAAATCCTGATTTTTCTTGTCTTGAGATGTTTTTCTACTTCCAAACAGGAAAAAGAAATTACATGAGTTGCATTAACTACACACCGAAGTATGTAGACATTATAATATCTGTAAAAGATTAAATTCCTGTTTTAGCACTACAAAGCATCTACAGCATTTCATACATCCTTGCAGCAGTCAAACCCCTAAAATCACCTTTCTTTCATGAACTTCAGGCAGTTAAAATTAACACAATTACATTTTTTTCAACAGTCCTGTACACTAGACTGGCATGAGACAGAGAAACTTAGAAAATGCTGTTTAACAGAAGCTATTACTGACAGGTTACTATAATTTGGTAAGTCATGTTTACCTCTGCTTAGGTTAATTGCAAGGCTGAGATAACATAGGCTTTAATTCCTCCCCAGAAATTTCTAAATTTTATTAATAACAGGTTGGTGTTTCTCAGTTTTACTCAGAGACTTCTATATTCAAAAAAATTATTAGAAAGAAATACTGCTGAGTTACGGTACTTACTCTGGAGATGGCTTTGATTTGGCCGGGGAAAAGTCATATTCGTCTTTTTCTAAACTGTCTGAGGGAACAAACTCATCCTCTCTGTCATTTGTAACTGGAGAGGACTTTACTTTGAGCTCATCCAAATCATTATTATTGTTGGTATCGTCATCATCATCGGCATCATCTTCTTCTTCTGAGAAGTCAAAAGTATACTTGGGCCTCTCAGCTAAAAAAAAAAATAATAAAATAAAATCACATATATACACATTTAAAGAGAGTTGTTTATCCTAATACAAACATAAATTAACGTGGAGGTCACTAAACAAACCCTGCCTCAGAGGATACAAGACAGAAGACTGGGGGAAAAGAAACTTGTTTGAGACTGGAAGAATAAAGCGACACAAAGTATTCCCAAATATCTAACACCACTTGTGGCTGGCTCAGACACCTTCAGCAAACAGCATCATGGAGGCATCAATGCATAAGTAATTTTTAGGAATGAAAATCTTTGAAGTTTTTTTGAATCTATCATTTGTACATTCTTCCTACTCAAGTGCTTGAAAAATTAATCAACAATTTTCCAGAAAAATCTGTGTGTTTTTCTTAAACTATCAATATTTATGTATTTTCCAAACTTTCAGTCTCTGATATTTTTGCTTTCCATGAACATTTCTTTTCTTTTTTTATAATTTTTTACTAGCCGTTTGGGATTTGGGTCTTATTTTACAGTATAATTTCAATACAGTAATTTTTTTAATGTTTGTAATAGTGTTATCTTGTCTATTTCTTGTATAATTCACTAGTATTGAGAGTAATTTCTATTCTAGTGTTTAGAATAGGGAGAAGATTTATGGACCAATTTACATAAATCTTTCATATTGACTCTTAAGGTCCTGGTCTTGACAGTAAGAGTTTTTTCACTAACCACACGGTGAAGAAAACGTAACACAAGGCATCTGTAGGATATAGAGTCCTAAAGGAAGGCAACAGTCAAAGGAAAACATTGGTTTGCAGGTAAAACTTCCAGGTGCAATTGACAAAAGCTTGAGTACCTGCAGCTCTCCTAAGCAGAGAGTCTCTTGGAATAATCACAGGCTCATTCTCTTCTAAATCACTTTCAGATTTGGATTCATCATCTGACCATGGGTTTCGTTTCTTCACTTTTTTTCCACTGGATTTTGTGGATGAGGGTGTTCTTCTTACCCTTGTACCTGCCACAAGTTAAAGTGTTTATTACAGTCAGTGTAAAAATTATTTTCATCTTTTCTAATTGTTTATGATGCATAAATCAGCATAAATTTTTATCCTTAAAAGTCCTCATTTAAATGTTGTAAACTTTCTTCTACTTCCTGAAGAAAAATTTAATGTGATGAAATTATTTCAAACAGAACCTGACCTGCTGCTGCCAAACACATTTGTTTTATGCCTGAAAAACATAAAAGTCCTTCATTTGAAGTTTTAGCTCCTCTGCAGTCAAACTTCAACTTCTTTTAAAGGTAGCTGGAATTTTCCAGGAAAAGAACAAGCAGTTTTCCATTATTCAGGGAACATGATCAGGAACAGTTATTGGAAAAATCCAATTAACATGGGAAGAAGAGGATACCCTATTGTGGGGTAAGAGCGAGGTCAGTCAATTGCAGGGCAAGCTCAGGTCAAGCTGGGCTAATTGGCTCCGGCTCAACACCGGCTGGGGTAGATTTGAGCTGCATGTAGACAACTCGGTGATAACTATACTCAGTGAATCTATTCAGTTTGGATAATCCCCTGAATAATTAAAAACAGATTTTATCTCAGAAGAAGTATTTGCTTAACCACTTTTTATTCCTTTTTTTAGAAAACCTCATAGTTAAATCTTCTCTTCTGCCTTTAGCTTTCTCTTTTTTTTTTTTTTTGTTGCTGCCCCCCATTACTATGTAATTTCTCAAACAGTAATAATAAATTCCTACTAACAGAGGAAAAGGAAAGTTAACCCAGACATTGGTTAGTCTGCCAAGCCATAACATGCATATCTTTTTAAGTCAGACTGACTGAGTATGTCAATAGGAAAATACACTTATTTAATCAAGCTTTACAGTCTATACTATCACTCAGTCTGAAGGTGACTGCCAACATCAAAAATCATTCAAACTAGAAATCACAGTTTGCAGAGAATTAATCAAGTTATGTAAAAAGAATCCATTTTTCTACTCACAAATTCAAAGTTTTAGACCCCCCAAAAAGTCAAATGTGAAAAATGTAAGATCCAACACCCCCAGAAAAGCAGCTGATTTAACACAAATTTCAGCAGAATACTTTCAAGTGTTTCCACACATCTCTTTAAGAAGGAAAATCAGATGAAATAGTGATTATTGTGGTATATTTCCCTCCTCACTATGTTTTAAAACATATTAAATGCCCAAGTAGTATATGCAACTACGGTTAACTATGACTGTGTAAGGATCTTACCAGGCTCCTTCTTCTCTCTCTTAGGTTTAGGGGTTTTAGTTGCTGTGGCTGATGTATTCAGTGAGTCATCCCCACCACCCTCACCTGGCACACCACCAAATTCTTCATCAAATTCCATTTTTATTGCTAGAGAATCAGTTTCACCCTAAAAATATAAAAAAGTTCGACAAAATAAAATAAATTACACCTTTATATTTCAAGATTGCACTGGAATAGTTTTGTAGAAGATGATAAATGAAAGTAGATTCATATATGGGTATTTGGTGAACTGCCTTGGAAAGAAGAAATCTCAATAAAATCACCTGAACAGTAAGTATTCATAAGAGGCTTGCAAATGTAAAATAAATCCAGTATTAACTTATTCGTGCATTAGGTCAGCAAAGGAGTATAAATACAACATTAAGGAGGTCTAGAGGTTTGGATTTATGCTACCAAAGTAGAAAATATAGCAGTTAAATAATAAATAATCTAATTATAACAACAGTTTGGTTTACCTTTTTCTTTTTCAGCAATTTCCTACTGGCATCAGCTTTCATGGCAGATGTAATCTGTGGAACTATTCTTCTGCCAAATGGTGATGGCATCGTCTCTTCCAACTGAAGTTTCTTCATCTTGGGTTTGCCAACTTTGCCTTTTATTGGTTTGCCAACCATGCCAGCCAAAACATCTTCTCTTTCTTGTGCTTCTACTTTCTAGCAAACAAGGAGGGGGTTGAGAGGGGGAATACATTCTTTATTAACGAGGACAAAGTGGAACATGGTGATTATATAAGATTCATCTCCTTTTTACATGAAGCATAAGACTTAATCCATAACTCTCACTTGAATTGTAATACACTTTCCAGTAAAGGAAAATCAACCACTTAATTTTGGTAAATTCTTCATTACCCTACACAGTTAAAAACTATACTTTCATTCAAGATTAAATAAATACAAACTTTTGGACACTGCTGGACTGAAAATCTTTCTTTTATCAAGTTTCTCTTTCTCATGTATGTGTCTGGGTTCCGATATAAATTAAATGCTGAAATACTGAAGTTAAGCAGCTAGTTTCTAGTCATTTTTAAGGCACATTTTCCATTCCTTTAATTTGTTCTTTTCATAATTTCAGCTGAAATTGCAGCTATACCACAGAGAAATAAAACAAACATCTTATTTGTAGTATCCTGTCTCACTTCAAAAGGTTGTATCAGCCCTTTTCAGGCAACACTGAAAGCTGAGGCTCAGCAAGTTATCCACTAATAGGACTTCACTGTTTCCCAGAGTTATTGATGAGGGAAAGAGCCCCTCATATAGTGTTTATTATGGTCTACACACTTTGTTCCTACATGTGAGTTTTGCATTTGACGATATTTAGGGCCTCACAACCAATCAGATCATGTAGAACTACTGTAATTATTACTATTACCAGTTACTACTCTTGGGTGTTTTGTATCATCTGAAAATAAATTTTCTCCTGTTAATTTTTCTTTTATCATCACTGACTTGAAAAAAACCCATTAAATTGCAGAGACGAAAGAGACAACCCCTGAGGAACACAACAAGGAACATAAATACCCATTATTTATTTTCCACTTATTGCTATATTTGGAGGTCTATGTGCTTTTAATCCAAAATGTGATAATTATTATTATTATTTTGCTTAAATTTTAATACTTTCTTAAATTAAATCAATTTAAATTCAACATTTTTAGAAAGATGCTTAAAATAAACATACTTCAAGCTCTTCAACAAAGGCCGCTAAATCTTCTTTCCAGAGATCTGAAGGAGATTTCCTTTTAAGATCATTTAGTTCTCTCTCCTAAAACATGAAAGTAGTATGTAGAATGTAAGTTACTAAGTTATAACTGAAGTAAGTACTATCAAAACTGAACAATCACAATTAGATACATCAGTAATTACTATATAATTTTAGAGCAAGCTTTTCATGGTGTACCAACCTTTGAATCTCTCTGCTTAATTAGTTCTTCTACTTTCTCTTTCGTTAGTGACCACAGGGACATATTTAAGATATAGTTAAAGTCAGGGCCAGAAGTTGAGCCAGAAGCAGAGGAAGCATCATCATTTGGGTTCTGCGGGTCCTCCTCTTCCGCTGCCTAAAGTAAAATATTCACAATTACAAAAATTAATAATCTTAGCTCTACACATGAATGGTAACACTGTTCCAAAGCATTGTAACGGAGTAGTAAGGTATGCCCTCACAGACTCCATAACCTTAACCTTTTTATGGACCTTTCCAAAAGGCCATCTTCCTGTGACCTTCCATATCATTTGATTTAAGAAAAAAAGTCTGAACCCAATGCTAGCCATCCGCCTTTTATACTGTTGGCTAAAATAATGGTACTGTCCTAGCTGTCTCACAGAATTGAGACCTTTGTCCTTTGGATATTTGTGTATATGTTTCTTTAGAAATAAGCACAGTCTTGGATAAAACCTGCTATCAAAACCCTGAATGTACAAACTGTGGTTTGGAAGGGTACCAAAATTTCTCATAAGCACAGTTTTCTTACAAAATACAATACATCACATGGCATTAAAATACAGTAGCAAAAGAACCCCAACGCCTATCAAATGAGAGATGAAAACGACTAGTGAAAGCAGTGGCAGAAAAGGGGTAGCTGACAGAAATCTGAAGTTGCTTTTCATCTATGATTCATTCTATGATTCTAATCTACCTGTAGTAAAGCATGAAATTAAACTTGTCACGTATCTCTTCTGAAATAATATAAAAACTCTTGGGTTTAAAAAAGAAAAAATAAATGTAAGTCAAGGTCAAATTACTGAAGTAAATTCAGAAGAGGTTGCTTTATAGTACTCAGGTTTCATTACAGAAAACTGATGAAGAATTTAAACATAAATTTGCAATCATATGACAAATAAATAATAAGGGGAAAATCAGTTAGATGTGTGGGGTAACTGCCACAGCATTTTACCTATCAGCCACCCGGAAATCAAGTTGCCAGCATTCATTTGGGTACATTAAGAAATTAAATCCTCCGCATTCTCATTTTCAGACTTGTACAACCTAGTTTTCTCCTAAGAATTATCTATAAATAATACCAACATTATGCAATAATATTTTTGTTCAAGTTTAATGCATTTTTTAAAATGGAAGCCAATAAGGACTAATGAATATTTTTAAAGTGTTATGCTATAAATTAAGTTAGACTACTAGAAAACAAACATCTGAAGAAATTAATATAATTTATAACATTAACAGAATCAAATACGTCCAGATATTTCATATTATTACCTTTTCCTGTGCTTCTTTCCAGGCTTTTACTGGATCAGATTCATAGCCTCTCTGGACCAACATTTGAATCAAATCTCGTTTTGATCTGTTCTCTATATGACACACACACAATCAAGGGGGAAAAAAAGAAACAAAAAGTTAAAAATAATCAATGTCATGATAATAAATGTCTTACATGCAAGTACACTCTACCATATTTAAATAATTTCTAGATTTAACCCTACTGTTACCAATTCTAGCTTACATTTACTCACCTATGGTAATTTTCCCTTGTATCTTCTCTAGAATGAAACGAGCTTGATTGTTAAGCTTGGTAGATTCTGCACCCAACATTCCCACAAGCCATTCCTTGCGTAAACTATAATAATGTAATCGCAAATCAAAGAACTCCTTCAAGATGTCTTGCACAGTTTCATACTTCTTTAAACATCCCATATGATCAAATAGCACCTATAAAATACAGAACATATTGCTTGAGAGAGATTGTATAACTCAAAGTTTGTTAAGCTTTGTGTGCAAGTTCATTTCTATTGCACATATACATGCACCATACAAAAAGCGCTATTTTGAAGACTGTGAACTCAAACCTTACTATGGAACTACACAGCACATACATGGTTAGGTTATATTTTTATTCACAAGTATATTTAAGATGAGATTTATGGTAAGATGTTCAAACAGGAAGACAGCTATGTACAGAACTATGTCTGAATTCAGTTGAATGACTAATTTTATCTAAATTTTAAAGCACAAGTTCGGTAGCACCTAATGGTTCACAACCATTTAACATAACAGTTGAAAAGCATCTCTAGTAATCTTTCAGTTCAGCTGTGAAATCTGCCACTTTTCAGCTGTGAAAATTGCCATCCTTCAAAGTTCAAGCACAAAAAAAAGTAAGAAATCATTTTTACATCACAGGTGGAATCAATCCTGCCTGACTTCAGACATCTCCAAGTTTCGACATTTATAGGTGAACTAGTCACCCCGGGCACCCTCTATAGTCAGCTGAAAGAAATAAACCCCTCTAGAGGGCAATTCATCTATCTAAAATACTGTCTGGGAGGTGGGTGAACAATGACTAGCTCACGTTAACTTTTTAAGATGCTCACACTAGGGCAGATTAATTCCTACACACGCACAGAAAGCAGCCCTTACTATTTATTTCTTTAAGCAGAAAATGGAGGAATAAGCCGCAAAACATTTTGTAATCTGTTAAACATTAATTCGAAGACAGATTCTCACAGTAGTTCATATGGATGTTTAAATGTGAGAAATACTATCACCTTGATTTGGTAGATTCACTTTTCAAGCACAATCTAAAAAATAGGTTGAGCAAGGCCCTTTTCCTCTTCCAATTCTACGGTCTTTAATTTATTTTTAACCTATTTTCCCATAGCTTTTGATTTATACAACCATAGTAACAGTAATGGCATATTTGCTCTGTGATAATATCTGCCATAAAAAAACAACAGAAATACATTCTCTGCAAAGACAGGTTGTTTGGAAATATTCCGGCAGAAATTATCTTACAATTCAAATCCCTCTCAGTGTATATTTACTCAAATTCTTGCTCCCACCTTACTACAAGCAGGATAAACTAAATGAGTAATTTACATCAATATTACATTTTCAACAGCTTAAAAATAGTGTTTTCTATACTTTACAACCTAAAATGCAATTTATGTTGATGGAAATATTGGATCATTTAACTTCTAGTAGAAAAGTAATAGTCCTGCATAAAGTGCAATTTTGAAAATGTAACTTGTCTCATGTTTAAAACTCAAATCTAATTATAATATGGCAGAAAGTTATTTCTGTCATCTACTTTAACCACTTTGTTAGCTGCACAGGAAATTTTCAGTTACAGGCAACTAACCACCCTAAGCCTGTCTAGTATGATTTGAAAGACTTCATCAGGACTAAAATGGATTTGCTGACCCATATTGCCTCAATACTTGTCATAATTACAACTTTCTACTATCTAAACAATTTCAAATACACATGTTCCATGCCAAGTACCAAAGCACATTACAAAAACACTCGAGTTTACAACAAGCAACAGTAAGGATTCTGATAGTCAAACATGAAAAAGTTACCATAGAATTACAAGTAAGACTTGTTTGAAGCTTAAAGACTTTGTGCAATCCAGCAGCTTCTGCCTGTGCAAGTTTTTCTTCTGTCATCTTCACAACAAATTTCACAGTGGTATCAGTGTGGTATTCCTTATAGTCAGAAATTAACGCTGGAGTTTTTTCAGTCCCGTTCAACATAGGTTCTAGAACCTGTTCTTTGTATACCTATTAAAAATAGGGTAGCAAAAACCAAAAACACTTCTTAAAAGCCTGAATTCCTTAAACCAATTGAACAACATAAGATTTCAAAGCTTTGTATATTACATATGATACCAGACACAGTTTACAGAACCAGCATAACCTGCAATACACCAGCCAAAACTAGCGCAAGAGGCATCAAACAAGGACAGAAAACTCTACTCAAAAGAAAAAGGAGATTAAATCCAAATTCAGCAGGAGAAGCAGGTATGCTTTGTAGTATGGACAGCAGATGGCGTAAATAGAAAATCATCTTCTACAAAGAGACACAAAAGAATGAAACCATGTTCCCTTCCATGAAAGTATAACCATCAGAAATTGTGTTACAACTTAATCCAGATGTAGGATTAAATAATTTAATGCAGAACTTTTCATTGTTTTGGGGTTTTATGTAAATGTATTTCACTGTTACTTACCTGGGTCCATGTCCTTACAGGAAGCTCAGTAATTTCTACTGTGTTCCTGTCCACCACAAATATTTCACCACTGACTACATACTGGTTTTGACCAAGTTCCTGAATGGTTCCTTTGAAGTTTTTGTAGTTTGGGAGCTGAAATTGCAAAAAGCAGCAAAGTGGTAATAACCTTTATAATAAAACAACAGAAAAATATTGTTTTCCATACACCATACAGCTATCACTTTATGTTGGCACTAATCCATCAACCAGCCTCTCAGGCCTGTGAAAATCCTACGTCACAGGAAAAATACTATAGAAAAAAGAGAATACACACATGCAAGTGAGGAGCAAGTATCTTATCATCTACAGTGTAGGTAAATGATTAAGATGTCACTGAACCCAGTGCAGTGGTAGAGTTTTTGTTCGTTTTGCTTGTGGGTTTTTGTTTTGGGTTTTTTACCTTTTTAAAGAAGAGTGCAAGCACAGATAAGTCATGACAGAAAGCAGATTAACACCCCAGCCTCACAATAACTTCACCACAGAAGTAATGCTACCTCCCCTAAACCATTTTTTCATTCTTGTGCTGTTTGGCAAAGATAGTGGAACCCGTCCAGTTTTGAAGGTAACTAACAGGGTAGGGAATTTTTTTTGTAACTGAATTGATTCCCTTATCCATCTTACCATGCAGGCACAAACACATACCAGCATACAGAAAGGAGCTAGATGGAGGCAGAAGTGCCTCTTTCAACCACAGTGAAGCTTCAATTGACTGTGAGACTACACAGAAGGCCTAGGAGTCCTAAAGGAAGGGCAATGGATTGCATTAATTAAAAAAAAAAAATCTATTATTTTTTCCCAAGAATATGCAAAAGGAAATTCACTATCATGAAAATTCGGTGCTGCACATTCAGCAAACCGAGATCTAAGCAGAGAAGTAGAGATGTTTCTGCTTCTGTGACCTGGTAAGCACAGCAAAGTAGTTATATCCATCAGTTGTAAAGTAAAGGTTACGTTATCTGTACTTCATCTGGTCACAGGCATTCTGAGTTCAACCAGGTATTCTTTCTGTTCAATTTTTTTCAAGTATACACCACTTCTGAGACTTCTTATAAAATTTTAAATAAAGGAACAGAAGCTAGATGCAGTTCAGAAGCTGCTGATGGTCTTGAACAGTGACAGATATATAAAAGAGAGTACAACGCAGACAAGGCAGAGGAAATATTAAGTTTGGCTGAAGGTAAGTAGTAGTACCTTCAAAAAGGAAAAACAACGTTTTATTCTACTGTCATGTCATAACAACCTTCCCTGTAAGACTTGCAACTGTGAAGGCTTACAGTCAGTAGACTGAAGAAAAAGTCATTGGAAATAACTGGAAAAATACAAATCACAATGTTTTTGCTTCAAGGTGAACTTCCCCAGTCTCTTCTCAACAGTCAAGTAAAGCTCCTAAGCAAAATTACTGGGACAATCCAACTCAGGTGTTCCAATAATCAAGCATTTCTAGAGTGATATGAATTAATTTTGTAACTACAAAATAAGGTTTGTTTAGCAAACACATAAAATATCAGTATATTCTATTATTTTTACCATTGGGTGGGGATCTAAGCCATCCAGCATTCGTCTGACATTGTTTACAATCTCTCTGGTATCGTAGTTTGGGAGTTTGCAAGCCCATCCGGTACCAATTCCTTCAGCTCCATTTACTAAAACCATAGGAATGATGGGAATATACCATTCAGGTTCCACACGTTGGTTGTCATCATAAAGGAATTTAAGCAAGTTGTCATCCACTGATGGAAAAAGCAGCCTTGCTAAAGGGCTTAAAAAAAAAGAAAAAGAAGAAAATTGTTCAACTGGATTCCAGTAATTAAAGTACATAATGCTTTAACAGTCCATGGGTCCGGGTATGATCTATTTATATATTTCCACCATATCTTCTTTTCTCTTTGTCATTCTAAAGTTGAAAATCCAACCTGCGTACCTCCTGAGAAAAGCAAGTTCTTCCCAATGGAAAAGCGTGTTCATAACAGATGATGTTTGTTTCCTTCACAATCACACACGTACATCCCTTAAAAGCTACAATTCCTACAGCATTTCTATGCACAGAAAATCACGCAAAAAATCAATGTGCAAACCCACACTTATAGATGTAAAGCAGAATTTGGACTTCTATCAAAATATTCCCCATTTGTCTCCCACAAATAAAACTGTAGTGTTCTCAAAGGATTAGTTTCAAACAAGGTTTTTTAAAAACATGCATTTGACTTTGCATTTGTGTTTACCTTAACATGGTGAAAATATAACGAGGGCTGGCAGCATCCTTTCCACCATGAAGTCTGGTACCAAACTGACCAATAGGTTGTAGCAGATTAACATTGTTACTGCCAACAAAATTCTGAGCCAAGTTGACAATAGTCATCATTAAAGCTTGCTGCAAGAAAATACATATTCATAGCAGTAAGTATAAGAAGAGGTAGTCTTTCCTCATCAGTCAATGAAATATATTGTGTGACTAACTTGAATTCAATTTCAAAAAAGTAGTCTTCCTGAGAAAGGAATGTTGTAAACCAATTACACGAGCTGCTGGCAAAATATAATGCTTCCTCTTCCACAGCTACATTGCCTTC
Organism: Thinocorus orbignyianus; assembly: GCA_013400375.1. NCBI lineage: Eukaryota > Metazoa > Chordata > Aves > Ciconiiformes > Thinocoridae > Thinocorus > Thinocorus orbignyianus. The sequence continues at coordinate 497,858 of VXBW01007863.1, forward strand.
CTGATTTAAGTATCCTTACATTACGTGCTTATGGAAACCATTGAGCTCCTCCATTTATTCTAAAGCACTTCTCTGAAATAACGGCAGGGGCACAAAACTGACCGAACTTACTATTGCACAAACTCATCACTTTTTAAAGGCTTTGTTCCAAAACTGTATCAGGTTTTCAAAAAGCAGTATCTCTTCTTCTTAGCTTAAAAGACCAGATTTCTTGTGTAAGACAAAAATTGTCCTAGTAGATAGTTCGTATATTTCAATAATTTGAGAATCTAAAAGTTACCCAGATAATCAGTTGTCTACTATTTCAGCACAAGGCACAACTATTTGGGATACCACTGTGCACAAAGACTTGGAAAGAATGTAAATACGTCGTTGTATTAAACTACGTAAACATTTGGTTCATTTTCTTTACAAGTATATCTGTCATTAGTAAACTTAGACTTACAGTCAATAGGTTTGAAATTTTGATATAGGAAACATTTACCTAAGATTTTATATAGGCTAAAAATCCTCACAGCTTTACCATCCTTCATACTCACCTCCCCATGATGGTAAGCTGACATTTCAGCCACAGAACCAGCCAGCTGAGCAACCTTTACTTCACGTTTATCATTTCTCTTAAAGCAAGTGAATAAAACTTTGCGTTGCCCTGGTTTTAAACCTGTTAAGAAGGATAATGCATTTTCAACACATACACAAGCATATGCTTTTAAGTAATAAACTTATTTTGCCTTATGATAAATTCCAATCTCTCAAAAGAAGCCTAAACATTAAATGGACACATATTCACACTGTAATATTAACAAAATAACATCTTAATATCTCAGTTTTTCTAAAATAATAAAAAAGATTTTACTAAACTGAAAAAGTTACCAGTAAAGTGGAAACAATCCTTTCACCCAGTCATTGCTAAGCAGCGTGCAACACATGATTTTAATAAACAGCAGCTTTATCCTAAATGTACAGTTTCCACAAGTCAAAAGTTGTTTCTTTTCAGTCTACTCAGCAAAATCTTTTTCCTAAGAATATCAATATAAATTTGGCAGTGACAACCGTAACTGTAGTTTATGTGTATTTTAAAGCACTCAGAACTTTTACTCTTTGTGTGAAATTCTCAAATACACACTAAAATTCAACAAAATGATACGTTACTTGTTTTCCTTTCAGATCTTTAAGAGATTTAAGAAAGAAGTCGGTCTTTTTGATCTTCTGATTTAATTTTTTGTTTAGGCACACCTAAAGCACATCATCTATGTGGAAGGGACTGCAGAATTTTTTATGTCTCTTACCTAGAACTGACAACTAGTTCCAGATCATACTTATTGATCTATTCAGTGCTTTAATCCACATACCTTTCTGAAATGCACCAAAATACTGCTATGTTACCACTACCAACCTCAGTCAAAAATAAGAGCAAAAATTGGGAAAAAAAAACCCCAGACATTCACTCCAATCTCCATTTCATTTAAATATGTAACATCCAATTTTCTTTACAATCAGCCAGTATCATTTTTTTCTACCAAAAATCTATTGAATATAACAGAGGATTTCCTTTACATGGGAGAATGTCCTAGGAGTAAGACTGGTAATTAGTAACTGTGAAGATATAGTCAAAATGTTCTTTCTCTGTTTTTAATAAGATTTCCCACCAGACTACCCTTTGTATATCACTTGATGACAGTGAAGAACAAAAACCATCACTGGAGTACTACCTGCTGAACAGTTCACACACCTACGCCCAGAATGCAAAATTACAGCCAAAGCTGGCAGAAACACTGATAGCACCTGAAATATTACATGTGTAATATGTATACATGTGTAACACTGATAGCAACTACATGCAATATGTATATGATATAGACATACTTTATATTATATATATACACAAATGCACACACATGCAAATGTATGAATAAATAAATGTGTTCCCTTCTCATTTTCTTACAGTGCTACAGACACAATTTTGGAGAACTTCAATTCAAATGAATGGTTATCTACTGCAAGTTCACTCTTTAAGTTTCAGCAAAACCATTCTGGTGTTCCTGAGAAAACAGTCAGGGTAGAGTATAAGAAAAAGATGACCTCTTGAAAGATGCAGATCTATACTGAATCTTTCTCCAGAGCAGTAAAGTATGAAATGCTTGCATAAAGACTACCAGTTAATCCAAGTACCCAGTTATGGGATGAAGCAAGTCTGGAGCAGCTGAAATAGTGACTGATAGCCTTTGATTCCCTAGAGATGTATCTACATACCTAATCCAGCCTCATTCTGCAGCAGCAGAGCCTGAGCTCCACCCTACCAGGAAGCTACTACCCTTTTCCACTTGTGAACTATCCCACTCTCTCATCTAAAATATAAAAAGCTCTTGCTGCATGAATATTTTGGTATATGTCTGCAAGTGTCAAGAAGGCTGACCACCTCCACTACAAAATTGTACTGAAAAACTGAGATAAACATGGTTGTTTCTTTCTTCCCTATGAAACCTTAAGGCCTTTCTTCTACATCTTAGTAAGCACATGCATACTGACAATAATATAGGCAGAAATTCCCACTTACGCTGTCTAAAGATAGTTTTACAAACGAAGCTGTACTGTAGTAAGCCGCTTCTTTTAATGTTCATGCTACTGCAAGGGGAGAGTTAGCAAACCTCATTGACAGAATCCTAGCAAGATTGCAGGAAAAGTCAGTAACCACTAAAATGCTGCCTGTAATGTAAGGCTGAAGGGAGAAAAACATTTGCATCTTCATCTGCACTCAGCATCCAACTTGAATTCTAATTATCATAAGCACTTAAAAGACTTGCTTTCTCTGATGGTTTGACTAGAAACAGAGCACTTGTATGGTCTAGGGAATAGGTCTGGTTAAATAAAAAGGCTGCACAGTAACAGCTTAAACCTCTTCACAGAAGAAACATGGCAATTCCTTACCATATAAATGATAACAAACAAAAATATAAAATTTCTTACATTTTCTACTTGAATGCATTGATTTCCAATACAAATCACAGGTTTAAAACCAACAATAAAGAGGAATGTTCCAACAAATCATAATGAATTCTCAGCTTACCATCAACAAGGGAAGGGATAGATCTCTCATTGTCTGAATTTGAGAAAAGGATTAACTCTTTGTTAATGAAGTCATTGTAAGTCAAATGTTTTGTTGCTGTACCATACAAAAATTGCTGAAAAAAACCACAAACATATTAATTCAATACACAAGCTACATTACATTTCTATCTCACCCACCAGATTTGTTACTGTCATTTAGGACTCACCTCAGGAAGGCCATGTAGCCGACGCTGTCGCCTGTCCTCCATGAAGTTTGTTAACCATTCTTTTCGGTCATCAATCTTCTTCTTACTGAAGGCCTGAAAAGATTCCAAGTGCACTAAATTATCAGCATATATATGTTTGTGTAAATGTATGTTACATTAGTCAGAATTTTAGGTGGACCTTATCTGATCAGGAATTCAATAATACTTATTTGGACAAGACAATATATACTAAGGGTAATTTCCCCTTTTTATTTTTTCTTTCCTACCCCTTTTTCTCTCTATTATCACCTACAACTAAAACAGTGAACTAAAGTAGATAAAAGGCACAACATTTATTGAGAAAACAGCTTTGTTCCAGACACTCCATCCTTTGTGCTTCCACAAGCTCTTTGAAACACAAGTACTTCCCTGCACACAATTATCTAAAAGATTTCAAATTCAAATTATGCAGAACACATGCATGAATATAAATATGCCACACTGATAAATCTGCAATGAATAAATAATATTTATGTAATCTTATTTGCTCAGAAACAAAATTCAGATCCCTAAATAGATGTAAAACATAATTTCTTTGGGCTCTGTTGCCTTAGAATACTCTTCTGAGTGTTCTGTCTTTAAAAGTATGTCTAAATGTAATGTCTCTTGATATCCACACCACATAAAATTGATCAAAGACACTAAGCAGAAGGTAGAGCTGATTCTGTAGCATGGATAAAGATCTTACTCCAAAATTTAAAAACTTTTCCAAAATTTTATTTCTATTCCAAAAGTATTTTTTTCAGTTACTCAAAAAAAACCCCAACAAACCAGTCACTCTTGTCAGGACTTCCTCAAGTGCCATTTTAAGTAAAAAACTGAAACTAAACCAAATCATATAAAAGCACTTTTATAAGTTCTTACCAGTGTAATGGCAGCATCATCTTCAGGACCAGCATACCGAAATAAGATTCGGTGTCTTTCCATGTCAGCAAAATATTCTTTTGCTTCTTTAGCAGTGCTGGTACCCAAACCTGTACAATAAGAAGAAATAGTTCCTCTATACTGACAACTTAAGTTTTATTAATTTACCCCTTTTATTTTACTGGGAATATTATAAAATCATTACAGAAAATACTATAATGAAAACAGCTACAAATAAAAATGTATAGTGCCCACTTATGCATTTTTAGACCCATGAGGTTCACCTATTTATTTTTAAACAAACCTTTGTAGTATTTTATCTTCCACGCTTTATGGTTCTCCATATGTTTCTTCCACTCATCAAATTCAGGAATACTATAGAATGAAAGTTCTTGCTTATTTTTGCTTGCCTTTAAAAAATAAAAAAAACTAATCAACTTTTTTGTTGCACTTTAAGCAATAAATAAAATCTCATTTATAGAAGCCATACCTTTACAATAGGAGTGATGAATTCCTCAAGAAAACCATGTTTCAACAGTGACGGCCAATTGTGATGAATAAAATTGATCAACAAGCCTTTTATGTGAGACCCATCCTGATCCTAAATCAGAACACGAAAATATGAGGCAATCTTATAAAACATGAGATACCTCAAAACCACCAAAACCCCCACTCAATAGCCTGAATACATCAAAACAACAACTGCTGACAATAAACACAGAAGGCGACAGTTAATTTTAATTTGGATTCCAGACTGGACCTAGGTATAAAATAGTCACCTGTGAATGGCACTATCCCTGAGCTAATAACAGGTCTTCCAAGACATGTGGCATGCACATGTTGCAGCTCAAAGGTTTCTTTGCCTTTGGCATGTTTTCTCTGAGAGATAGACAGCTCTCACAGACACCATGGAGCTGAATCTTTGTGGGAAAAAGCTAAGCCTGGCCCACAGTTCTCACTGGTGTTAAGATGCTTGATAGTTCAAACTCTCAAGGAAAGAAACAACACAGCTTTGCAAACATCCAAAGCATACAATTCCTAGACTTCTAAATTCTGAACAATAGACACCCACTTCATGAGATGATCTAAAAATAATTGCCTGCCTTCCTGTCTTTCCTAGACTTTCTAGCATTACTACCTCATCTAGTGTTTCATTTTCTTCTTACTTTCAACAGATTCTTGAGTTATCAAAAGCGTTCTTGTTCATACATGATTTTTATTACTACTTTGGCACCTCTGCTACTGTGCAGCAAAGTTCAGTTGTTCATTCGGAGTAACTGAAACAACATATAGATAAATTATTCCAATAAAGAAACTTCATACGCTAGGGATTCCCTCTGAATACATCCATATTGTCATAACACAGAGGCAGGTTATAATGCACAAAAAAAGTAACCTACTAAATTGCATCAGAACACTTTTTAACAAGCTCTGTATATTAAAACCTGTGAGTTCCACACTAACCTGATCTGTCATGATCATAATCTTCCCATATCTCAAACTTTTCAGAGATTCTGGATCTTCATAGCTTTTCTTGTATTGTAGTCCAACTATTTTGATGATGTTGTTGATTTCTGCATTTTCCATAATCTGTATTAAAAAAGGTTATCATTAGAGTCAGTGTAAAAAGCAGAAATTCAGAAATATCCCAATCTTTTTTAGCTGGACTTTATAGTCACTTTTTCAGTGTACCCCTCTACTTCATAGCCTTTTTATCCCCAGCTCCCCTGCAGCCTTCACACTTGCAAATATTTCTTCTGTACATGCAAATCTTGAAGCCTGCACCACTCCTTTTCTCCTCTACAGCCAGAGCACTTTGGGTCCAGTAAGCACGGAGAAAAGTGCACGTAACAAGAAGTCATCTCACAAAGCTGCCCTCTCTTTCCACTATATCTATGGGAATCTGCAACATAACTCTGAGACAGAGTTACGAAGTACAGAGTGTGGCAGAAGTAATGTGATGAGATAATGCTGCTTCTACTGCCTCACATTGGGAGTCAATGAAATCACACAGTAACAGAGAGAATATAAATTTTTAGGGGTTTTTAAGTATTCACATAAAATATCAATGAGTCCTAGCAGAATCTCCTTGCACTTGTGAAGGAACGAACTTTATCATTGCAGTAGTGTACTACTACACTTAATATTTCCAGGCTTACCCCAGGCTTTAAAGTACCTGATACTTTACTTGCAGCCACAAGATTTTCAGGAAAAAATAAAAATCAAAATACGAAGATGTAACCCTAGACATCAAAAATAAACACAAGACATTCATTTTTCAGCTAAAAAGAGGTGACAAGACTACTTACCTGTTTGTGAGAAGCTTCTCGAACATTGAGAATTTTACCCCTGAGTGGGAATACTCCGTATCTGTCTCTACCAATAACACCTAAGCCAGAGACAGCTAAAGATTTGGCAGAGTCTCCTTCTGTTAATATTAATGTGCAGTCCAAGGAATGTTTGCCACCTGCAATCCAGGAAGAAGTAGAAGCAAGTAAAAAAACCATAAAGGGTAACTTTTAAACTCATATAAGAGAAATACAATTTAATATTCTTTCTAAATCAGGTAATTTAAATAGGCTGACAGAAAAGTTTAAAAGATCAGAACACTTGCACCTACTATATACTCTCAGAAATTTCTTGAACAGAAGAAACAAGTCTTTATTAATAGTGCAATTTTGATTCTACAAGACATTTCAGTGGCTGTCCAGTGTGTTCAAATCTGGTATGACACGTATATTCTGTTTATTGCAATTGCAATAATTGGATAGATGTTCCAAATAAAAAGCAAGTTCAAAAAAGAAACCCACCCTTTTCCAAGGGTGCAAATGCTCATTACAGAGTTTTGTTATTTTGTTAAGGCCAAATGATAGGAAAGACTGCAAAAAACCTCAAGCTGGTTGAGACTCACCTTGTGATAATAAGATAATTTTGACTATATTGGCATTTAAAACAGGTGCTTTGATTTGTCATTACCTAGTAGGTTAAAACAACTCTTCACTTCCTATTACACAGAACTTATCTTCAAATCCTTCATCTTCTTCATCAGACATATGACTTGATATATTATAAATTTGGCAGCTATTCTCACTCTATCAATTTGTGTCAGTAATTACCATGCAATCAGCAAGGTGGAATCCAAGTACCAAGACCAAATACTAAGGAAAATACTATTCTGCTGTTTTAGAATACACAAGAGCCTTTTTTTCTAAATGCACTGTAGAAAACACATCTGAGTATCACTCAGAAGCACTTTCTTCTGGAATGGATGCAAACATTTGCATTTCCATGAAATTAATTGCTATATGCTAGGTATTTTCCTGAACACAGCTCTAAAAGATTCAAAGAGAAAACAACATGAACTGGCATGTTCAAAGAACACTTTTATGCTTCATCAGATTTAGTAATCTAGCTGCTCCTTACAATCCTATATTATATATAGGCTAGGTATTATAGACTAGGTACAGGACTCATTCTTTTCAGTGTGGGAGGAAATCTGCATCAAGTACATCACTATACATATATACCCATTCCCTATTCTTAAGTATTAACCAATATCAATTCAAAAATTCAGTGGTACCTGTAACTCAAGAAACCTGTGGTTGCTGGAGCTAAGCTACAAATTCACCCCTGAGGTAAAAATAAATTCTAAAAACCAGAAGAAGAATTAAAGCCAGAGGGGTCTTAGGCCAAACTCTGTTCTCTCCCAGCTACACTAGACTGCTTCAATTCACCCAGTACTGGCACCTGCTATTAGAAACCAAAGCCAACACCACTCCCTCATCTGATTTGAGGTGCTTATGAAAGTATAATTCCTGTGATCCTTACAAATATTTATTAGTCCTGAAATACGACTACTGTATTTCGCTGCCAGATTACAGATAACCTCTGTGTGACATGTACGAGTGTCCTTAAGCAATCTTCCTGAAATTGTATCTTCACACATCAGTTAAACCTTTTCTCCAGCTTATGGAAAGGCCTGAAGTCATCTCTGCCTTGAACACTGGAACTCCAAAAAAAAGCTTCTTTACCAGTCTTTAATGCTTTTACCTACTCAATTGATCCACCTACTTTATTGCAAATTTTCTAACTTTGTTTAATGTAAGGATGTATTAAAAATCAACTAAAATTAACACAGACTGGCAATATTTCAAGCTCTTTAGTCATATGTGCCCCTCAAATAATTCAAGGATAACTCCCATCCCATTGCTATTGGTCACAGATGGCTATCTGATCCTGGTTCCTATCTGTGCTAGGAAGAAAGCCAACAGAGATTGCCAGTTTGCCCTATATCCCTAGACAGGAACCTAATGGCATTTAAAGTCTCATGGAAAAAGTATCTTGAACTGTTCCCTCAGGTCTGCAAACTACATGATCTACTTCCTATAGCTTGTGACCCTATAAGGATTCTCATCTTTTTATACCAGAAAGGTCAAAAAGACTAGTCGCCTCCAAAATAGAACATTGGTTACACTATTTAGCTGGAAACCAAATTAAGAAAATACACACCCTTTAAATATGGAACTTCATTGCCACTTTTGTTCAGTGTTATTAACTCTCTACCCTGAAGAGGATGGTGTTCCTAATATCAAACTCATCATCATTTTTTAATTCTAGCTCAAGAAAGTTCAGAAAACTAGAGAGATTTTTATTAAAAATTGTATGTAAGGATGAGAAATAAAGTCAGGTTTAAAATGCTGATGTCTGTGAAAAATCTGTGAAACACTAAAGACATTAAAAATAAGTGCTCTTACCAGCATCATTAGCATCATCCAGTTTTGGAATGCCCTTGATTTTACTATGTTTCACTGATGAACATTTTTTGTTCAGCTGAGTTTGTGCCTTAAATTTGACCCAATTCAAAATGCTCTCTATGATACCACAGTTAGAGGCCTGTAAGTAAGAAATCAATATTGTGAGACACAGCAGTGTTACATCTCAATTTTAAGTTACTGACCTAACACTATTTCTCAAAGCCCTCTAAATTTTAAAAGCTGCAATACATAAAAGGTCAAGGGATTAAAACATACCTTACTGTTTAGAATTTTATGCATACAAATACAAAACACAACAGTCACACAACTTCTTTACACCCTCTTGCATAATTGGTGGAAGGAGGAATGGAGGACTGAGACCTCATAAGAGGTTGTCTTATGCTGTGTGGTTGATGTGTTCAGACATTTTAGGTACTAAGCACGTGCTTCCAGGACTTTGACAGCAAAATGTAACCTTATGGGATATTTATGACCATTTAAAGTTTCTTTAGAAATGACTGAAAATGGCTGAAAGACAATCAAAAGCATTTAAGAATAAGGCTCCCTATCGATCACTTGAGAAACCGTTATCTTAAACTGATAACATTTTAAACACACGTGCAGTAAAACAAACACGTAGCATATTTACTAACCTAAAACTGCTTTAATTTTATTTTAGTCTGTTTGGTTTCATGTCAAAATAAAACAGAAGTGGAGAAAAATACTGTGACCTTTGGCTTTTCATTATTCCCCATAATACAGCACTCATTGGTTAGAGATTCTACCGCACATTTAACAGCTCTGGAGATCGATGTTCACCTCTGGTAATATTAGAAACACTGTAAATCAAAATTGATCCAGTATGTCAATTTCTCCTTCAAAGAAAAAAAAAAAAAGAAATATGCTTTACTTACTGCTTTAAAAAATTTCTCAGATAGCTGACACTTGGACCCAAAACTTTTAGGCTGCAACGTCATGTTTTCCTTTGTCTGGGAATCAAATGATGGGTTTTCAATCAAGCAATTAACAAAAACCCATATATGATTCTTCACCTGTTGAAAACATAGAAATCAGTTTACTTAACAAAATTACCACATTCCTCTTTTTCAATATTTTTGTATAAGATTACTTGCCTGAAATGGTTTCACTGAAACTCCAGCTTTATTCTTCTTTTTCACCACTTCGATCAGTTTGCCCACAACCTGATCCACCACGTAATCAACATGCCTACCACCCTTAATGAGGGAAGAGAAAAAAAAATAAATAAAAATATCATTGCATTTCCTAACAGCTTTCAGTCATATTAACAAATTTCCTGTAGTCATACTTAAATTTGCAAATCCATGCACATTTAGTTGCAGCATAACAAAGGAAAATTTGTTTTAAAGTTTCTCTTTCACGTCATTCAGTCTTTGTACAAATAAGGATGTGACACAAAACAGAAGAAGCAGGAGACCTTTCATTTACTGTACAGTGGTAGATTTCAAATGCAGGTGCTTACATCTCATAACAGGATACAAAACCTTAAGAGCATGGCAGATCTGAATATCATTATGTAGCACTGGGATGGTACCAGCAACACCACATGGCTGTCAAAAGGTATCTTTTAAACAGGCACATAAATAACCTTTAACTCAAAACATCACACATTCATTCATCAAATTCAACTATCCCCATTTGTTTCATAAAAACATGTTCAAGAGTTCATCCTCAGATACAGAGCATCCATGCCTACTCCTTCCCAAAAGTCATCTCACCTTTCCTTAGGTGTATTTACAGAACTCTTCGAATAAATGCCATTAGCATTCTCTGCTAGTCTGGGACTCATGCAAGGGTAAATGGGGAGTAAACTGCAAATAGACAACCACAAAATCCAGAAAATTCTAAAAGAACAGTAAGATAAACTTAAGGAGATGAGCAGTTCTCCCTAAAACTCACCAACGGTTAAACCTGCTCCCAATTCATACCTGATGTAGCAACAGATACACACAGAGCATAAAGTTAACCATAAGATAGGAAACCAACCCCTTATGAGACCACAGGGCAACAACCTGCAGCTACCTAATCATACTGCCAGCTGTCTTGTATCAAACGAGCAGTCAGCTAGACCCCCTTACTGTCACTGCCCAAATGCAGAAGGGAAAAAAAGGGAAAAAAAGAAGGTTTAAAAGCAATTTCTTCAAGTCATAGGATTTTCTTCCTCCGTTGCACCATGACTGCTGAAAGTAAAACATTCACAGTGCCTGTTACAATTCTTCCCTTTATCCTAGAGTAAAGGAGGACTGACTACTGATTATTCCTGTTTGAGGCCTTTTCAACTATTTCAAGTGAGGTCATTATTGTAAGAAAACTTTTGGTGGAAGCAACGTATTCAGCTCTCAGCTATGATCCCTAGCACAATAGGCCCTGAGGAAGAAATACTTACTTAGGTATTTTGAAAGTAATACATCAGAAAAGTTATCTTTTTGAAGACACTCATGCTTTGCTATAGGGAAAGGTGATGAAAATACAGATTATTTTCAATGCTTAAACAGTGATTTTACGATTGATGAAACTCAGTCTAAATATAGAAGCACTAAGCATTCAAACACCTTCAGAAGGTGCCCTGAAGCTTCTATCACATTTCTAGCTAAAATTCTCTTTGGACTGAAACTTCAAACTATCTGAAAAAAACAAACCAACCCAAGAAGACAAGTTATTTTGACAATAAAATGCTTCAAAAATAAAAGCATTTCACATAAATTTTTTTTGGGGAAAAAAGGTCTATTATATTTCTATTACATCCTAACAATGACTACTGATTTACATGTGTAAAAGAAACCTAACAGTTATGGGGTATATTCTACAATGCAGAAGTAATCTGAATTAGAACCACTAGTGAAGACTACAACAGCACAAATTTCTATCACAGATAAAATGTTCCAGAACAGGAAGAACAACTAGAATTTGAAGGTAAGTATCCTGCAGTCTTTAATTCTATGAAACAGTGACTACTTAAATTGCCTAAACCAATGGTGAGAAATACATTTCATAGAACAATAGAATGGTGAGAGTTGGAAGGGACCTTAAAGATCATCAAGTTCCAACCCCCCTGCCATGGGCAGGGACACCTCCCACTAGAGCAGGTTGCTCAAAGCCCCATCCAGCCTGGCCTTAAATACTTCCAGTGATGGAGCATCCACAACTTTTCTGGGTGACCTGTTCCAGTGTCTCACCACCCTCATTGCAAAAATATTTCTTCCTAATATCTAGTCCAAATCTCCTCTCTTCCAGTTTAAAAATGTTACCTCTCATCAGGCCACTACACTTCCTAATAAAAAGTCCCTGCCCATCTCCCCTGTAGCCCCCTTTAGTTACTGGAACGCTGCCATAAGGTCTCCCCAGAGCCGTCTCCTTTCCAGGCTGAACAACCCAAACTCTCTCAGCCTGTCTTCACAGAAGAGCTATTCCAAGCTTCTAATCATCTTCACGGTCCTCCATGTTCTTCTTATGTTGAGTGCCACAGAGCTAGATACAGTACTCCAGGTGAGATCTCATGAGAGCAAAGTGGTGGGAGACAAACCCCTCCCTCAACCTGCTGGCCATACTTCTTTCGATAAAGCTGAGAATGCAGTTGGCTTTCTGGGCTGCAAGCATACATTGCCAGGTCACATCAACTTGCCCCCAAGTCCTTCTCCTCAGGTCTGTTCTCAGTCCTGAGGATCCATGGATGTATCTCATCAGGTCTCACATGTACCATCAGGTTCCTCAGATGGTCTTGAACCTGATCTTCTACAGGGGACAATACCTCATTCTCCCAGTCCCTACCTTTGCTTTCTGTGATTTGGGCAGTGTGGCTACAGCACTTTTGCCAGTGAAGACCAAGGCAAAAAAGTTGGCAAGTACCTCAGCCTTCTCCATATCCCAGGTAATGAGGTCTCCTGTTTCCTTCCAGAGACGGCCCGCATCTTCCCTTTATCCCTGACATACTTAAAGAAGTTTTCTTGTTATCCTTGATGTCCCCATCCAGATGTAACTCTGTCTGGAGTTTTCTCTGTATTTTACACGGAAGATCACTTTTGCTTAATATCAATTAGTGCCTTACAAAAATAGACACTAAATAATGGTTCCTGGTAAGAGGAATCTGCATTAGAATAGACAAAATAAAGCAAACACATCTATGGAGATATTCATCATGTTGGAACAAGCAAAAAAGACCCTCATTCTTTAGAACCGTTTTAGAAACAGAATTGAGGAGAAAAAAAAAGCTTCTAATAGATATGAGGAAGCATAGGACAGATAAGAAATAAGAAACTGAAAACAACAAAACCAAGAGAAAACAGAAGCCAAAAAGACAGAGGGAAAGAAAGAACAAACAACTGGCAAGCAAAATCCAAAAGGTGGGATTCTACATTTTAAGGCAGAGTATGCATCTGGAAAGATTGAAGAAGATGTAAAGTGGTTGAATTGATGGGATATAGTATTTGTGTTCTCAACTTCATGTGAGAGTAGAGATTAAAAGAATAAGAGAGAGGAAGTAAAAAAAAAAATGGCTTAAGATGGTAAATATTATTAGTCATAATCAAACAAGTACTTCAAAGAAACCATCTGTGGTTTCTGTCAGTCTCTACAGTCACCTGCTAAACAACAAAAGCCACCAGTGTCTTTTAGAAGCACCACAGATACAACGGAATGTCCTTCTTATAAATAAGACAAAAGCAAAAACAAAAAAAACCCAAAGTAAAACCCAACAAAATTAAAACACATCCGTTTACATTCACATACGGATGACAGAGTTTCAGCACAGGGACAGTTCAAGTGAAAGTTAATACATTGTCATCCTGTCACTTTAAGAAAATGAAATCCATTTCCAAATTGAAAAGAAAAGCTGCTACAGGAAAATATCAAATTACGTTACTCAAAAACATTCCACATAAGAATGGCAATTTTAAAATATGTTACTTTTCACTCATCACATTACTGAAGACTTAAAGCTTATGGGATTATCTCAGTATATTTTTGTATTTACAAGTCTAGTAATTTTTTATTTTACAATTTCAGGTATTCAAATATTTTGCTAAAACTAACATCTGAGATACCAAAAATTAGCTACTTACCAGTAATTCTTGTTCTTAGAAGATACTAGTTACTATAACAGTTCCTCATGCCTGTGTCCATTCCTAGTGTGTAGCACTGAGTGAGGGATGTTCAGAGCTCAAAGAACCTTTCAACCATCTCACCAGTAGGTGGCACATTTACCCACTATAGAAGCATAACAGCCTATAACTGCCCCAACTGACGGTACATTTTAGTACAAGACAGAAAAAAAGAAAAATACCCTCTAAATCTAGAGGGCTGTCAACGATTATTATGACTCCTGTATTATGAGAAAGAGCACTAAAACTGCATAACCTTCTTCTCCCAGAAGGTAATCATTATGATTGAGTCCCAGTCTTGCAAACTTCAGGATGCAAAGACATCTGAAGAAATGGTACCAATGAAAATCTTAAAAACTAAGCTCAGAATGCCTACTACATACACTTTATTCTACCATTATCAATAGACAACAGCCTCAATTAATTCTCAGGTAAGCCATAGTCAAATTCTATGTACAGACAGATGGTTCATGTGGGAAACAAATTCAGAAGCTAATTAAAAATTTGAAGTTCTCATTGAACATTGTTTTGCATTTGTTTTCTATTATATTTTATTGCAATAAATCTGAAAACATCAAACTCTGGAATGGTCCTGAATTTCTTGCTGAACTCCAGCAAATTTTAACAGGTTGAGGTGCTCGTGCCACCCAAGCCTACTATCTGACACTGCATCTGTATTAGTTGAGCATTTCTGCTAAAATGATTATTAGTATTTCCATTAGCAGTGTTACCTTATTAAAAATATCATTATATTGCTATAACTGATATTTTCTACTACAATTTCTGCTACAGCTACTATTAGAAATACCCAACTTTGAAAAGGTCATGTTTAATCAGTTTATATACAAGTCTCACTAAAGGTTATCTGCATAACCCTAATAGCTACAAACAATTTTCAAATGCTGCCTCAGAGCCTGAAGTCAAATTGTGTGGTGGTCTGCTGTGGCAAAATTGTGAATAAATGGGGACCTGACCAAGGTAACAAATTTAGAAGAACAAAACAAGGGAGCTGTGCCTCAACATACTGCCTGACCTTCCACACATAGCTCAAAAAATAAAAAATAAAAATAATTTTAAAAAATCAACCTAAAAAAACCCTTCATTTGGAATTTAAAGCAAGTTTAAAAAAGGTGGAAGTTATGACTGGGTCAAATCTATCCAGAAACAGAAATGAAAAGCTTTCAGCAAACAGCAATAAATAACCAAAAGACAGCTGAAATTTGCTCCTCACCTGTTAGCAGATAAGGGGACAGGCAGCTGACGCAGTTAGTTACTAGCCATTATGTCTCAGCAGTGGGTAGTTGCACATCAATTGCTGGTGAGGTGGTTCACCGCCCGAACATTCCACATCCAGTCACACACATAAGGCATGGATCGGGAGAGTGGGAAAAACTAGAAATTACAACACTTACCTTTGAAGAATACACAGTACTTTTTCTATGAATTTTCTTAAAGAATATATGATAACAATGTATGTGTAACTGCACGATGGGTAAAAATTGATCCAAGTGTCAAACTCAAAATTTTTTGAGTAAGTGTATGCCATATATTTAATTTAGGGGTCAATAAGTATTCATTTTTCCAAATGTATTTTCTTAACCTGATAACATAAAGTTACTGCCAGCTTCTTCATAAATGTACACATCTTTAAGGTCATGCTGTTTTTCTTCTTTATGTTGCATAAAGAGGCCTGAATGAAAAGTTTCAACCTTTCAACTACCTGATACGTTTGTGATCCCTAGTTTTGGCATGTATCAGATAAACATCTAATTAAAATGCACTCTTGGAAACTAAATATTCTGCAATGAAATAAACAATCCCTCTTCTTACTGAACGCTGGTTCACCTACACTGAAAATGACATTGGAAGAAATTATGCAGTAAAAATCATATACCACCAAAACACTGGTTACACATCACCTACCATTTAGATTAAAGCTGGTACTTCTGGGCACCTGCCTCGACCAGGAACCCCACTTACTGTAACCACTGATGCTTATGAACCGCTTGTGCTACCATTAGAATTTTCTTCTGTTTGACTCTTTCAGAAAACATCTGAGCAAGGAGGGGTTTTTAAGTGTCTGGTTATGAATTCTCATTTTTCTTATCTTTTGGGGAAGCTCATGGTTAAGATTCCCTAAAATCAGCCTCACCAATTACTAGAATTGCTTGATTGTTATTGTACCACTCTTCTGGTGCAATTAGTGAGGAGCAGAAATGACAAAACTTTCTTTCACCACAGTGGATCCCAGATCCCTAAACCTGGGTCATACCACACCCACATAAGTGACAGTGAAGCTAATTATTTTCAGGGGGTTGCAGTGGTGCCTGACCACCCCAGCAATTCCAGCAGCACAAAGAGTGTAGTAGCATAGTGCTGCTTCATTGTAACCGAAGTTCTGCTACGATATCATTTCACTACTACCACAGTTAGTAATAAAAGTAAGAGAATACCTGGCTCCTCTTACATAGAAACACAAATGAAAGAAAATTAGTCGCAACATTTCAGGCCAGTTTTATACATCATAAAGCAATGTAAGGAAAGACGTTTTTCAAGAACACCAAAAGCCATTTTTGACCTCCAAAACATGCTACTACAGGCTTTAAAGGGGTTTGTACATTTTTCTAGCCTTAATTTCATAATTATTTCATTATAATGTGTTAAACGGGAAGGAATAAAATTGTTCCCATGATTTCATATTTAATCAATGCCATGTATGCTCATGTAAGACATCAGTATCACTGATAATGACTACTAGTGTTTTAGAAGTTAGTGCGTATTTGGAAATATTCCTATGAGTGTATTTTGATTGCATTCAGTTTCTCTGCCAGAACCTCTCATGCAAAGGATTATCTCACCTACTTATTTTTAGTAACCCAGATGTACTTTTTTATCAAATATCTGACAGGCATAACCTTAGCACATATTTTTATCATTTACATTTTTTATTGTTTAATATAACTACTCACCTTTGTGGTAGCTATACTATTTACAAAGCTGATTTGCTGAAACCCTTTTTCACTCAGAGTGAGGCATACATCCCATCGTTCATTCACAACTTCGTGAATAACTTTGAGTGCAATTCCAGTTTCATCCAGCTTGTCTTTTACGTAAAGGTCTACATAACTGCGAAATCCATTTACCTATGAGTAATGCAGATAACAGTTACTATTCTTTGTAAAAAACACTCAGTACACTTGAAATATTTTAAATTAGGCTCTTACAGGTAATTTCTTCCCATTCAACATGACTTTGACTCCTTTGCATGACCCAGCCAAATCATAAGCTCTTCTTGTCATGAGGGCCACAATGTCCTTATCAAGTTTTTCCATTTTAAATTTAGATAGATCTGGCTGGAATGTAATGCATGTGTAGTCATCACCATCAAAATGCTTAATCTTGGGCTCAGAGGTCTTCATCATATTGTTCATCCAAGTCTTTGGAAACAAAACATTGTAGATGTTAGTTTACACTATATGTTATCTTCCTCCTTTGTTCCATTTTCCAGCTATGCTAGAATTGCAAAGGCTACCCAACAAGAAGCTCATAGACTTCTTTTAGAAGTTTCCTCTAAAAATCTGAAGAAAGATTTTTTGACAACTTACGTAACAGCAATTACAAAATGTTTCAATTAAATATATTCCTTCTCACATGCACATGAATACACTTTAGTTTTAACAGAAGAAATTTGTTTATTATTTTCAGGCACTTAATACCTGCAAGAAAAATATCACTTTACCAAAAAAGCCCAAATTCCAATACACAGAAGTACCAGTTTTACTGACTGAACTACCTCGCCTGCAAACTCTACACATCCATTTAAAAGATTAATTTCATGAAATATTAATGAAATATAGAAAATGTGTTAAAATTTAAACTTAATTACAGCAAAGAGAAGGAGAAAAATTTGAGATAATTTCTATACCTGTTTAAAGCTGTGTTTGTATTCCTTGCAAGCAGTTTCAACTGTAAACTTTGTACTAAATATGTTACAAAGTTTTGCACCATAGCCATTGCGTCCACCTGGAAAAACAACATTAAATATTAAGTTTTTTACAGGAAAACCATATTTATGATATATAGAGAGTATGGCAATGAAGTAAAACATTTCCATACGAGACAAAAGTTGGGCCACGTGTCACCAGCTATCAAAGGATGCCAGAGTTAGAGTTTCACACTACCTCTAATCTTCTACAACTGCTTCTGCCTCAAAAGCTAGCAGTTCACTCCTCCCCCAAGGCCAGGATGCTCCCATTGTTTCCATTACATTAATGTACCAGTTGCTTATTAAAAGGTAAGTGACCTCAACACCTTGATCCAGCTGAAAACTAGGTCAACATTAAATCCAAATCATTCAGCAACCGCACACCATAATACAGGCAAAACACATGGGGTATGATAGAACAGAACTCACTTGCATTCATGATCTTAATTAGGGCTACTTCATATTTAGGATAATAAATCATATCCAAAGTTATTAAATTTATTTTTCCCCTTCATTCTGAGAGCACAGAGATGTTTAAATGACTGCATAATAATAAGTGCATTAAAATACAAAAATATTGTTTGTTACTGAATAACAAGCTCTGATATTAAAGAAGTAAAAGTAAAGTTTTCTGCATATTTGGATATTAAAAAAGAAGAACTAAGATTCTTTTTCTTTAAGTCATTTTACTCTAACAGAATGCTATACTAATGATGACTAAGTGATTATCCATTATGAAAGAGAATAGAAAAAGTAAGAAGAGAAAACATACAGAAAAGCAAACAATGGGTTAATTAAATAAAAAAAAGCATGTTAAGTAGTCTTGCCTGTAACTTTTTTCTCATCATCATCATAGTTGCTGGATGTTAGCAGCTGCCCAAAGATTAAAGCAGGTACATATACTTTTTCTACTTTGTGTTCCACCACCGGTATACCCTTTCCATTATTCCATATGCTGATAATGTTTGATTCCCTATAAAACAGAGAAAACATTAAACCACTTAACGTAATCTTGAAGACAGACTCCTGCACACGTTACCTGTTTAAATAACTACATAAAATACAACAATATGCCATATTCTTACCACATTTATTCACAGCTCTATCAATTTTAATTACAAAAAACCCCACTTCCTTGTGCTTACTAGGTGACTTAGAAGAAGGAGCATAAGTGCCCATACATGACAGTATATCATATCACATAACCCCTAAAAACCTGTTTGAAGAGTTTTCACTGTCAACACGATCTGCAACAGAATCCTGAAGTTTAGTGACAGAATTATACTCAAGTTAGAGGTGTAGCTTTTTAGGTTTCATTGAAGTCCCCCTAGACACAGGGAAGTTATCCCCTGTATAAAACTGTCATTTCCCAGTTATTGTAAACACTGAAACTTACTTCGTGTATCAATGCCAAAATCCGTCAACACCCAGTATCGTTAATATTTACAGCTCTCATACAGAGTTTTTATTTCAGAGTATTAGAGAGTTCAAAATCATAACAGGTAGGAAGATTTACACTACCATTTCCCTCCCACTCCATGATAAGAACAATTTGGTCAACAGAAACTGATAATGCACTGCAAACCTGCAGAAAAACGAGTTTCTTATCATGTTTATCCTAACGATTAGGTGTGAAAACTAGATCTCTAAAACATTTATGAATCACTGAATGGGTACCTACTAAAGGAACCCAAACAATATGTGTTTAAATACAATATTTCTCATTAGGAAATATCTCTTTAAGTATTCAATTTTGAAAAACAGTAGTAACATATTTGCAATCTTCAGTTTCAGCGTGATATAGCTAATTCAAACATAACCTTATCCTAATGTTAAGGGAATCAACACAGAAGTTCAAAAGGAGCAAAAATGTCACAAAACCTCAAGGTTGGTATTTATGATTTATGAGTAACCTAGCTGGTTATAGTTATGTACTGCTAAGCTTTCATCTAATAATGGATTTTACATATTGTGGTTTTAAGTTTCATTCAATCAAACATGAATAAGTCATTTCAAAAAGCAGATGACTATAAATACAGAATGGTAGTATTTACTGTTAACCATTTTTAATTCACCTTTTCATTTTAAAATATTAAGCTAATGGAAATAATTCCAAAAATAATATTTTGGTTTTTAAAAATCTAATTTAATTTAGTAAAATCATTTGTACAAATCTAAACTACAATAGCACTGTCAGGGAAAGTAAATGAAAACATGCTTTTACTTACGGATCAATGGATATTTTAATACAAGTCATATTCTTGTCCCTCTGCTTATTGTCAGCAGCATTTACTATGAAACAAAGTAGCACAAATTAACACTTTCTAGAAGTAATAATTAATTACTTGTTCTGTAAAACTGATTACATACATATTCTACCACAAGTTGCAATGCTCCAGGTATTTCTTAATCTGGTAACTTTTTGTATACCCTGTATCTTGTCACTGAGGTCTATGGATATGGCCAAGTATCTGCAAGAAGTTATTTTTCAACCTTCTTATAATTCCTGACTCTAGCAGTTAGATTATCTTAGAAATAAATATAGAAGTGCATTTTGTGAGCTTGTTTTCATAACTGCTCTTAATATACTGAGAACTTAATTCTTCTGTTGCTGCACTTTATTTTCTGGATATTTATTATACATATTACACCCTGTATGTTAAAAAATACTAGGAAATTATATGCATCACCAGATCAGTTGACACATCCTTTTGCCACTGAACCCCAATCCTGAAAAAGTCACATCCTCTAAGGAGTGTTTTGATTGCAGCAAAAGTTACCTCCAAAGAGCCTGAGAGACTTATAACTAACAGTTTTAAATCAGTTCCTAAACAGTTTAACCAGTTTAGAATCAAAAGAAGTGTAACTGAAAGTTAACATTTGATCAAAATTTAATTTAACTGCACATCAACATATATTTACCACAAACAACAGAAATCAGAACTGTGACTATGGGCATTAACCACAAAAACACATTACAATCACTTCCAGGATTTGTCCCATCACCCATGAAACAGACCAAAGTAAAACCCAAAACCACCAAAGGACAAGAAGACAAATCCACTAGAATTAAAACAGATTATAAGGATTTCAATATATGATCAGATATTTTAAGGTGCTTTTGCTAAAATCATTAAGTGCAGTTTCATTAAAAATTACGCAGAACTACAGTGTCCAATTTTTGTAATGTTATTACACTGACCCCTAGCTCTCAAACCACATTCCATGGAGCAATTGTCAGTGCCATATAAAGAAGCAGTAAGCCATAGAGTACTATGATAATGATATGATACAGATCTTCTTTTTATTGGGACAAAATCAAAGTGACTCCCTCCCGTGGAAAGCCCATAAAAGTGGCACTCAGTAAGGACGTGATGAAAGATTTTCATCCCCATATTTCTCAGTAATGAGTAAAAAACCAAAACATAAAAAAATCATTCTTTTCCACCTTAACAATATACAGTCTTTATTGCCCTCAAGACAGCAAAGCTGCAAAGCATAATTGTAGAGGTGCAGGTAAGTGCTGAACCCAATGAAGGTCATGAAAAAATTTTCATTGACCTCAACAGAGCATGATTTCGTTTAAAATGTATTCCCACTGATCTTTACAATAAAACTTCACAAAAACTGATTAGCCTGAAATTTCATGTTAATTAAGGCAAAATATTGCAGCAGACAGCATACTTCAGATGTTGCACACCTCTTCTGTTCGTTAGTCTTCAATGTATGCCTGTCACCAAGAGAATACCATAAACTAGTGAAGTCACAGTGACTCAGGGACCTAAGATAGAATTTTCTAAAAATCATTTGTTTGTGCCTTAGTCACCAGTATAGCACTTATTAATTTTAAAAACATCTGAAGTCTAGAAATGATCCATGAAGAATCACAATCACCACTGTCATCATTCTGTACAGAAGGAAGTAATTTTAATGATTCACAAGATGATGATTTAAGTTAACACCTAGAAAACTTTCAGTTGTCTTCTTTCAGAAGAATAATCTTTCAAATGTTACTTGAAACTCTGGCCTTGATCAACTTTTCAGATTAAAAATCTTGCAACAATATTAATCATAAAGATACAGCATTATCTAGTTTGGACATTCAGTGACAAATATTTACACTGTCTTACAAGTTCAACTGAAAACACTCTTCCCTCTTTAAACTGGTCTGTATTGCTGGAATTTTCATGCACTGCAGTTTAGCAGCTCTCTGTAAGTCTGTGATTTAAAGTTATATACAAATTAATGTACTTTGAGAGTTCTCAGGAAAGTACATACTCCACAACGCTAAAACAAGATACTATTAAAAACACTTACCAAGAATTTCATCAAAGATCTTGTACAAGCCTGGAACAAAGGTAACTTCTCTGCAATTCATTCCTACATCTTCATCATAAACCCACATCAACTACATGTAAACAAACAAAGAAGATATTTACTTGTCGTAAACCAGTCTATGATTCTATAAGTTCCATTTACTTCAGAAACTTTACTTTTCTAGTCTGATTGCTGCTGTCATATGAAACAAATGCAAATGCAGAAGCAAAAATTACAGCTGTCCCCACAAAGACTTCCATAATGAAAATCCATTATTTTCTGCTTGGTGGGAAACTCCAGCAATGTAGGCAGTGAAGCCTGAAGTATTTTGCAACTTCATAAAAACAGCTGAAAAAAGTGCCAGCGGGAGGCCTAAGCTTTCTGTTCTCTAACTAAACAAACAGACCGAGGCATTTTTGGACCTAGAGCAAATGCTACTTACAAAAATGTGTATATATTTGTACGCATATAGGCATGTTTGTAAACACACATATGTACACATAACCATGTATTTACACATACAGGGGCATGTTTATGTTTTGACTGAACATTTTCTGAGCATGTTTTTTCAGGTGAATGAAGCACTGCTTTAAAAAGCCTTCTCTTGACTCCTTCCTACACATGCATATATAAACACGCCCACAGTTTTTAGCATGATAATTCAGATTAATCAGAAAAGTAGAGATTTGGCTATTTATTAAGCAGAATAGTCATTTCCCTATTAAAACACCAAAAACTCTTAAGACTGCAAACTTAGTGACACTTACCTGAGTTAATGGTTCAACTGACCCAATGTAGGTATCTGGACGGAGGAGGATGTGCTCAAGCTGAGTCTTTTTCTGATAAACTCTCTCAACAGACATCTTCTTTGAAGTGTCATTTTTATTAATGCTTTCTGAGTCTTCCTTTTTTGAAGCATTGATCTGATTATCAAATAACGTCTAAAGAAAGAACCATACCAACAATCAACCTCATACATTCAATCTGTCACTCTCAATACAAACAAAACCTGGCAGATTTAAATTACCATCAAAACTTGTCATGTAATTTAAATGTTTTCAGTTGTATTGAGATCAAGCTACCCTCTCAACAGAAAAAATTCAAAAAACTGTGACAGTTTCCTAACAAATTGTCATCTACTCAAATTTTAGTGATTTACTAAGCATGATATAACAAAATAGGGAAACAGTATATTACAAGAGACACCCACATACTCAGGTTAAGTATTTCTAGTACCCATTTTATGCTTAGGCATTTGAATCCAAACCATTGAATACTCTTGTGAATAACCATGGAAAAACTACTGTTTTACATTTTAGTTTGGATAATACAGTCAACGGGACTTAAGAAACATTGTAATGCCTCTCCCATGGCTTCTGAATTGCTGTAATTTACATTCTGTATTTAACAGAAACAATTAAACCTGATACAATTCTAGTTTAGAATGTTTTATGACAACATAAGCCAAGGACTGTATAAAAAGAGCCCCACGTAGACTAATGTCAGAATTTAAACAGAATTCAAGCCCAACGTGGCTGCAGATGATGGAAAATGCCCCATTAGAAGAGCAAGCAGCGTTACAGAAAACTAATCCACTTTTCGGAAGTGGATACAGGGATTTGATGCACCTTGTAGTAAATTTTTCCTGATAAATGCCTTCTTCCCATTGATTTAAAACCATACAAAAGGAAAAGTTAAAGTCTTTCAGAGCAACCAAATGTAGAAAAGGCCTATTCTGACAAATCAAGCACATATCTACCAAGAAACAAGGTATGATATTCTACAGTATGCATTCTTACTTGCAAATTGGAATTATCTTAAAAATAGCAATAAACACAACTTGAGCTCACATATTTATTTGTCTGGCTGGCAGGCACAACAGGAAAAAAAAACCTGTCACCATATAATACCTGAAATAGCCACCTCTTCTTACAGGGAGTTTACCAACTTTGAAGCAGGTGCTATGTGACCAGGAAAAAATATCAACAGAAAAACAATGAGGACAAAACCCACTTGCCACTCAGGTAAATGTTTTACCCCCATTTAGCTGTTCCCAGTAAATCTCTGTATAAAGTAAATATAAGCTAAACTCGAATCCTGGATCAACCAATCACCATATAAACTTTTCAGCCAGAAAGTATCATCAGTTCTGTCTCAATCTAGCCTTTGTTGCACTGAAGAGAAAGGGTAAGAAAGCACATAAGCACACAGCAACAAGGAGCAAAGGATACTGAACTCACCCAAACAGCTTCAGCAGATTCAAAAAGGGCAGACACCAACATATATCATACAATTAACAAAGGTAATTATCCCTGTGTTATTCCAGGTTGTCTTCTCCAGCTTCTATTCTTAAAGCTTTGATGTTTTTTATTTTGTCCCCTCTTAGCAGGCACAGGAACAAACCATTTCATTCTATTCACAATATTCTATTTCAGAAGACAAATTACCTTTCTCTTCTAGATTTAGAGATCATATTTTTCTAGTTTATTTACAGAAATGCTATGAAACACATACTTCAAGAACCTTTGATTGTATGAACCAGTGATGACAACAGCCAAGAGTCTGGCCTTGAGTAAACCTGAACAGGCCAAATGAGTTACGTTGCTACCCAGTCCTGGAACTGACAGCATTCAAAATAAGAAGAGGAAAGAACATTGGGGATCTCTTAATCCTGCACGAGGATTACATGCAGCAGAATTGGAAATACAACACTAACTCTCAAGACTTCTCTTTTGGAGAACATCTCATCTCCCCACCAAACATGGAAGCTGCAAAATCACATGGATGTGTGATTAAAACGTTTTGGTATCCAAGTTAATTTGGTCATTTGGTCTAAAACTGTGACAACCAGCCACCACCCTAAAAAGATTAGCCATGGATCAGCTAAGTAAGCAGAAGAGAAACAGGACTTTGCAAACAGATACATTAAACTGATATCTGGAAGTGGACAAATGAGAATTATTATCAAAGAAGCATTGCCAATCATTGCAATATAAATTTTATTTCATCGAAGCAGTTCTGTGAATTATGTCCAGGCTTCCAATGAGCTTCACTGCATGCATACATAAACATTTTTTTTTTTTTTTGGACACTTTCTGACCTTACTGGCTTTACTTTATGGCCATCTTTGACATCATACCTCACAGGAGTCACCCTTAGCTCACTTACTGGGTTCCATAGCTCTGTTAGTGCTGTTTTACTATCTGGACTTTTCCTAAAGGGATAAGTGATTAGCAGGACAAGAAAATAGTATTTCTCAGGTGAAGAAGACGTGACTGTTGCAAGAAGGGAAGAGAGGAAATGCAATTCATATAGAAAGCAAAAGAATTAAACCAGAATCTTGTTCTCTTCTAACTGGTCCAAATTCTTAGGCTTCAAAAGGTTTTTACAGTTGGCTAAATATATATTGGGTAGTTATCCCATGCCAATTTTTTTGTTGTTACGTACACCATTATAGTATTCTTATGACTATTCTGAGACAGCTCTCTAAAAACTGCTTCTACTTGTACAGCCTCTGAGGACTAGAGTCTAACCATGCACCTAACAACTCAGTAACATATTAGCATAGAATAAGAATCAAATCTGAACCTAATGAATCTAGGCTACAATTTTCCTATCTCCACTAGCTCTACTTGTCCCACAACATGCTTGCAGGAATCAGTAGACTAGAAAAAGTCCATTTTATTGTAACTAAATGAGTACCTCTCAGTTCTGAAAAGTTACTGAAAAACTATGAGAATTATTGGGAAGGGTTTCCTACAAGCCATTGCCTTTAATACAGCACTGGGAAATGCATTTCTGTTTTCTAAAGTCTTACTGAGAACTTGGAGGAGCTCATGAGTTCCAACTTCTCATTAAGAAATGTATAGAGCACCAGAAGCATCTTCTGCTGAGATGCTGCTGCCACACTGCTGACATACTGAGAGTAGCAGACATTACACCTAGATAAACTTTGCTGCATAAAAAGAGCTAGCCCTTCAGAAGTGTAATTTCTTGGGGAACAGTGAGTTTGCTTTAATCAAGCAGTAGCAAGGATCTTCTGCTTCTTTACTCCCTGTGACAGCTAGGTCTATTATCTTTTATAACACACTAATTAAAACACAATTATGTATTATTTAAGAGGGGGAAAACCACATAAAGGATCAGCGTAACTTTTTTTTTCCTAGTGGAGAAAAAAAAAAAAAAAAAAAAAAAGAAGTCTTAAAGAACTTTAATTAAAAAACTGCATCCCTAAGGGGAAGAAGTCAGGAAAAGGAATCAGGAAAACTGCATGAAGGGAGCTTCTGGATAACTCAGATGGAAGAAGGAAGTCTACAGAATGTGGAAAAAAGAACTGGCCACTTGGGAGAAGTATAGGAGCACTGTCAGAGTACATGCAGGGAGGCAACGAGGAAGGCTAAGGTCTGCTTGGAATTAAACCTGGCAAGGGATGTCAAGGACAATAAGGGCTTCCTCAAGTACATCAGCAGTAAAAGGAAGACTTGGAAAAATGCGGGTCTGCTGCTGAATGAGGTGGGTGCCCTGGTGACAGAGAATGCAAAAGAGGCGGAGTTACTGAATGACTTCATTGCTTCTGTCTTTACTGCTAAGGCTGGCCCTCGATAACCGCAGACCCTGGAAGCAGGATTACCTCAAGTAAGGAAGACTCCCCTTGACCACAGAGGATTGAGGTAAAGATAATTTTGGATATTGTCTACCTTGACGTAAGCAAGGCTTTTGACACTGTCTCCCATAACATCCTCATAGGTAAGCTTAGGAAGTGTGGATTAGACAAGAGGACAGTGAGGTGGACTGAGAACTACCTGAGTGGCAGAGCTCAGAGGGTTGTGACCAGAAGCACAGAGCCCAGTTGGAGGTCTCTTAACCAGTGGTGCTCCCCAGGGGTCAGTACTGGACCCGGTCTTATTCAATATATTCATAATCGACCAGAATGAGGGGACAGTGTGCATCCTCAGCATGTTTGCTTATGACACAAAACTGGGAGGAGTGGCTTGACACACCAGAAGGCTCTGCCACCATTCAGCAAGACCTGGACAGGCTAGAGTGCTGGCCAGTGAAAAACTTGATGAAATTTAACAGGGGCAAGTGTAGGGCTCTTCACCTAGGGAGCAATAAGCCCATGCAGCAGCACCAGTTAGGGGCTGATCTGCTGGAAAGCAGCTCTACAGAGAGAGATCTTAGAGTCATGATGGATAAGAAGCTGACCATGAGGACAGCAATGCACCCGGGTGGCCAAGGGTCTCCCGCAGCACACTAAAAAGAGCATGGCCAGTAGGTCAAGGAAGATAATCCTCCCCCTCTATTCTGCCCTGGTGAGGTCACATCTGGAGTAATGTCCAGTTCTGAGCCCCCCAGTTCAAGAAGGACAGGAAACTGCAGGCAACAGTCCAGTAGAGAGCTACAAAGATGATCAAGGGCATGGAGCACCTCTCTTATAAGGAAAGGTTGAGAGACTTGGAGCTGTTTAGCCTGGAGAAGACTGAGAGGGAACCCCATCAATGCTTACAAATGTCTTAAGGGCAGGAGTCAAGAAGATGGGGTCAGGCTCTCCTTAATGGTGGCTAGTGACAGGAAAGGGGCAACAGACACAAGCTGAAACACAGGAAATTCTGTCTGAACATGTGGAAAATCTTCTTTACTTTGAGGGTGACAAAACACTGGAAGAGGCTGCCCAAACACGTTGTGGAGTCTCCTTCTCTGGAGACATTAAAAACCTGCCTGGATACATTCCTGTCCAATCTGCTCCAGGTGAACCTGCTTTGGCATGGGGCTTGGACTAGATGATCTCTGAAGGTCTGTTCCAACCCCTAATTCTGTGATTCTGTATTTCTTTATTTTTTTACTAAGTCATCACAAACACCTTTTCAGTATGCTCCACTTAAATATCCAAATTCCATTGCCATAGAACATATTTCATTTGTACAATCCTTCAAGTACAGTATGTCTTCTGTATGTAAAAAGTACATGTTATAAACATTCAGAATTTAATTCACCCAATACTGAAGTGCAAGTGTAAAATTAAATACCAGAAAGTATTCACCTACATAAACTGATGTTATTATGCAAGCATGCAAGCATCAGAAGTGTGCAGAACTGCAGTTTCCCAGACCAAGCTTTTTGGGTTGTGCTGTACTCTGAAACAGAAGACTAACTCTGAATCACTGCATCTCTACCTCGAATGGACATTTTTAGAGTTCAATAGAGTTCAAGTGACATTAGATCTCATCCCAAAAATGAGAAAAATCTTCATCACCAAATCCATGACACAGATCTATGGCCACAAACATCCTTCACAGTCTTTCCATTAGGTTTTCCTTGGTATCTTAAAAAAAAATAAAATTGAAAAGTGTAATTTGCTGATCACTTCAAAGGAAACCAAATGTATACCCCCCCCCCCCCCCCCTCCTTTTTTTGGGTGGGATGGTTGGTTTGGTTTTTTTTGTTAAACTGAGGGAGCACTAAACTGCAGTGTTGTTAAACTGACAATCTCTTCTGTATATTTTGGAATTGTCTCAAGAATGTCTTTTGTATTCTGTCCTGTACGAAAGATCTTCATATTGTTTGAGCTCCAATAACACTTCTCAAAACAGCTGTTTTTTCATGAGAAAACAAGAATTAATGAAGAGTCACAATGGGTCTTCTGCTTCACAGTGAGTCTGGTTTTTGTTTGTTTGTTAACACGTTATCTAATTTTTGAAGTCTGCTTTGCAATCTTAATGTTGCCAATTTTTAATATTTTTTTTTATTTTTAGACACAGAGTTAGACGCTTTGAACATTCCTGTGACATTTGTGACTTTGCAGATTCTTGATAGTCCTTGGGACTTTCCATCCCTTCACACTGATGACAAATACACACATGCGCATACATGTAAGTCAGCAAGATGACCATCTTTAAGAAGTTTGGAATACTATAAAGAAGGATACACAGTGCAATGGGTTACAGACATGCACTTACACTTCATACTGTGAACACAGATGTAACAAGCACCTTAAACACTCTTAATAGACACAGTGTAGTGACATCTGTATGGAAAAAACATTGATTCTCAGCTGATAGCAGCTGCTGCTCAGTTAACTACGTGAAGACTACTGAGCATGCTATCACAAACATGTTTTATTACAGTAACTGCTTTCTCCAGTATGATTGCAATGATTGCAGTTTCTCTTTGGGAGTTTTTTTGCTATAAATTTATCTAGTGCTGTGTGAAAGCTATAATAATTCTTCCCTTTTGCAATCTCAAGAATCAGAACTGAAGTAGTCTTTAATAGACAACAGTTAGGCAATGAGACTTTTATTGTCTACCTTCAACCAAAAACCTCTTACATTTGGTTCTGGCATCTTCTTTCTTCACAGTCTGCAATTATTTTTTTTCTTTTTTACAGTCTCCTCAACTGAAATTTCTGCATATATCAGAGCATGCATGACATCCACACTAATCAGATTTTTATTGCTTTTTGATAAAAAAAAAAAAATGGATCATGCAGTTTTCTTTTGTGTTTCAAAATCACGTTGAGTCCCCATGCTGAATTTGGTTACTTATGCTGCGAACAGTTGTACTTCAACATGCTAAACCTCAGCACACATTTGATAGGAACAGTTTGGCAGCAACGGTTTAGAAGCCCCAATGAAAAACTATTCCTATCTAAACAGACAATGAAATGTAGAGCGAGAATGAAGAACTTAGGTTTCATCATCAGTTTCAGTGTTGCCATAACAGGAATATGCATCTTTAGTTTGACTCCTTAGTAAAGTGAAAGTAAAGCTTTCACTTAAAGTATTTAAGTAGCTGAATTTCACACTGTCACAAGAAGTTGAAAATCTTGAAAAATGTTAATGTCTCTCCCCCGTTTACAGAGACTTAATCCTGTATTAGCCACTGTCATCTTCTCCTCCACACTGTAAACTACCTCCAAACAACACTAACCCAATCTCCTTCCATGACAAGGTGACCCACTTAGTAGATGAGGAAAAGGCTACACATATTTTCTACCTAGACTTTAATAAAGCCTCTGACACCATTTCCCACAGCATTCTCCTGGAGACAATGGAAGCTCATGGCTTGGACAGGCATACTCTTCACTGCATGAAAAACAGGCTGGCTGTCCAGGCCCAAAGAGCTGTGGTCAACAGAGTTAAATCCAGTAGCTGGCCAGTCACAAGTGGTGCTCCCTCAGGGCCCAGTTCTGTTCAGTATGTTTATCAACAATCTGGACAAGGGGATCGAGTGCACCCTCAGTAAGTCTGCAGATGACATCAAGTTGTGCAGGAGAGGGAAGGAAGGCTCTAGAGAAGGATCCGAACAGGCTGTATTGATGGACTGAGTCCAGCTGTATGAGTTTCAACAAAGTGAAGTGCCTGGTCCTGCACTGGTATCACAAAACAGTGATACCAGTCCTATAGGCTTGGGGAAGTGTGGCTGGAAAGCGGCCCAGTGGAAGAGGATCTAGGGATATTGGTCAACAGCCAGCTAAGTAGGAGCCAGCAGTGTGCCCAGGTGGCCAAGAAGGTCAATAGCATCCTGGCTTACATTAGAAATAGTGTGGTCAGCAGGACTAGAGAAGTGATTGTCCCCTGGTACTCAGCACCAGTGAGGCCCTACCTTTAATACTGCATTCAGTTTTGGACCCCTCACCACAGAAAAGAAATGGAGGTGCTGGAGCGTGTCCAGAGAAGGGCAACAAAGCTGATGAAGGATCTAGAGAACAAGTCTTAAGAGGAGCAGCTGAGGGAGCTGGGGATGTTTAGCCTGGAGAAAAGGAAGCTGGTGAGAACAATAAGGTCTCCCCTCAATTACCTGAAAGGAGGCTGTAGCGAGGTGGGGTTAGTTTCTTCTCCCAAGTAACAAGTGATAGACCAAGAGGAAATAGCTTCAAGTTGCATGAGGGGAAGGTTTTTTGGATGGATATTAGGAAATAAAATTTCACTGAAAGGGTTATCAAGCATTGGAACAGGCTGCCCAGGGAAGTGGTTGTGTCCCCAACCCTGGAAGCATTTAAAATGCATGCGGATATGGCCACGTCAAGGATGTGGTTTAGTGGTGGACTTGACAGTGCTAGCTTAAAGGTTGGACTTGATGATCTTAAAGGTCTTTTCCAACCTAAATGATTCTATGATACTAACAAAATAAAACCAAACCCAAAACAAACAAATAAGCCACTTTTTTTTTCAGTCTGCCCATTCCTTCTTCGCCATGTTAGGTAGCAAAAAGGACCCATTCTCTAGATTGATCATTTATGCGGGTCTGCTAGAGAAGAGACATCAGTATGTGAACAAGAAGTTACCCTCACTTTGGCTTTGTCTTTTCTGCCTTAAAGGCAAATGAAGCCATGGGACATAAGAATTTAGAAACACACGTCTCTTGTGTCCTACATTCCCTTAAATAAACTGTAAGATAAGCACATTTAGTGGAAAGAGAGTAAATTTTGAGTGTAATTAAGCTGTAAAACCTAGGGAGGTTAATTAAGTAATGAAATCCAGGGAGTGGTAGATTTTCTACCACTTACAGTTCAAAAGAAACTGTCTCTTCTGAGGAAGACATTCTACACCTCAAAAAAGTTGATAGGTGCAATGTGGTAATTACTAGGTAGTTCTATGGATAACATGTACTTGATTGTAGCGTGATGTTATATACTGGATCATAATGGCCTCTTCCTGCCTTAGAAAAGCAGATAATGACTACATTTTTACCTAAAAATTTCCCAGTTTTCCCAAAGAAAACTCAGGCTGAGAATGCCTCCCACCATGAAAACAAAACTGGAGGGAGTTTCAAAATAAACCACTCTCCAGCTGTGTTTAACAAATGGTTTGGGTCTCCTGCCAAGATTAAAACACACAAAAGTAACAGTTCTCTATTACCACAGCAAATTTCCGTAGACTGTTGCATACCATTAGTGGCACCAACTAAACCTTCCTATAGTATCCTCTGCAAAACTGACTGTAGGAAGGAGTTCCCAGTAAACTCACCCAGAACTAGACTCACACCAGTGAGACTAGTTTGTTTATCTCAAGTTGCTAAATTTTTTATTTCCTGGCTTGGACAATTTGCTCTGGGCTCTGAAAGCATCATGTCACAGAGTTTTGTTACAATGATTCAGTTATAGAATAACTTGAAGATGGTCAGATTTCCCAGTTGCAAAAAACCACCACAGTCAATTGCCGCCAAAAGGGAAAAATCCTTTTTTCCCCTTCTCTGCTGCTTCTCCCCGCTCTGTATAGAGGAATCAACCCAACCTCACAATAAACCAGTTCGAGGAACAGACAGAGCCTTTCCCCTATTTTTCATCCACTGGAAGCAATCAGTTATCCACTGGCTTATTTTTCTGAGCAAGCTTCCTAGAGAATCAGACAAGTACTTGTGCAACAAAACAGCAGAAACATACACTAAGAAGATAATGTAAGAAAATCCCATACTTTTCAGCAGGTATCATTAGATTGCTTAGTTGCACCACTAAATTATATTTTTAGAATTACATAGCTTCATATTCCTATTAAATAGCAAAACAAAATAAACGAATTATCCTTATCTAAGGCTCTTAATGCACAATACAGTAGCATAGTAGACAAATGAAAATTTAGGAATTTGCTTTCTCTACAAGACTTTTCAAAAGTGAATACTACTACTCTTGTGCAAATACATATGCTCACTATAATTACTTTTGACCAGAAAATGACATATAGTTTTAAATATGAAGTCACTTACGTTTATATTAAGTTACTACAGCAACAGTTCTGCTTTATTTGGCACAGGTTAGGATACAATCAGCAGTACATTCAGATCCTGGTCTTTACTATTTTCTTTAAAAGCAAATGTCTAACATCTGCCCATGCAGGACAATTTAACTTCATTTTACTGCTAACTTTTTTAAGGGTCTGAAATCTTTTAGTTGTCTATCCACTGACAAGCTCTATTCCAAATACTAAGTTTTGATACTGTTTACCCAGTATCAAAAAATACATGTATAGATGCTTTGGTAACAAACTAATCTTTTAAGAATCTGCTTTTTCAGCTAAAATTCAGAGACAAGGAAGAGAGAAAAAAAAATTCTCAGGAAAAAGGAATTTATTAATATTAAAATTTAAGACAACTTAAGACAGTTTTCCTACAGATTCTTAGAACTGTGATCCTTGGAACCACTGAATGAAGTTGTTTGATCACTGAATGACCAAATCCGCTTGGTCTACTGTTTCATCATACACAAGTCCTCCACTAGACAAGAAATCAAGTTAGAGGTACTAATACCGGAATTTTAGGTTATCAGCATCTGGCAACACCTCTTCATAACTCAGTGTTTCCCACTTCCTTGCCCTTTTTAATGCTTTACTGCATCACCAGCTTGAGTGCGGTGCAAGTATTCTAGAGTCTCAGCACATTTACATTTCTCAGTTGCACATAATATTTTGAAAGGGAACACCACCTGATAGATCCTTCCGATGAACAAAAATCTTTGAAACCCGTTCAGGCTGTATGCATGTATTCCTAGAACAGCACTGTGATCTTTCCTGCTAGATCCTATGGGTTCCATGGCCAGCTGAACTCTTACTGTACTGCATGGTATTTTTACTCTGCTGAACCGTCTTCAGACTAACAAACAAATAGAAAGTAACTGTAGAAAAAGCTTCAGGTGTGAGCTTAACATTTAAGACACTCATGTTGCATGAGAATACATGGAGCAAACTGAACAGGGTAGTTTTTCAGCTCATGTTAGCTAGCACAGTAACATGTAACAGGTGTCAAGTTGCAATACAATGGAAGAAGTGAGTGAACCTACATTTAAAGATTTTATTCTATTCAACACCCAAAGGCCAGTCTTTTCTAGTCTACTTCAGAATTACTAGTTATATTACACTAGATAGAAGAGAATCTAAATATCACTTCGAGGTTTCTTACCCAACTCCCAGGTCTGCTTAATAGTAGAACAGAATAACTGCCTCATTTCTTGCATCTGCTCTCCTCCAAGTAACTTAGCTCCACTCTACTCCAAGATTATGACATAATACTGCAAAGTTTTCATGACAATATTGTAATACAGTAGTGCTGGAAAAGACTTTAAGCTAGGAACACTAAATAGTGCACAAAATAACATTACCACAGCCAACACAGAGCTGTGTTGATGCATGGAGGCAACAGCCTGAAGGACTGCAAACACTACAACTCTCTACATCAGCTGGTCTCAGACAGCGTTATTTTTCCCCAGACACCTTGCCATCCTCGTATCTTTATATCACAGTAGACAACTACCAAGGGAATAAACACAAGACTGAAGTGTTCATACACTACTACGCTATCTTTCCTAAAAAGTCAAAATACCCGAGAGCTACTAGAGATTGGACACAGCTACTTTCCAGTATCTCCAGTAAAGCTCACACTACCAATTTCTCATAGGTAAAGATAGTCTGTTTAAGGGCTGACCCCAGAATCCTAATTACTCTCATAGAAACATTACAGACCAAGTTATCTGGTCGTAAGAGCTTTTTTTTTTCTGCTTTATCTCAGCTTCTTCTTATTTACAAGAAAATAAATGTTCAATGTTATCTTATAGCACCTGCAATTTTATCATGACAAGAAAACATTATTCTTTCCTCTCTCCTTGAAGATCCCTTCACAGATTAAGAAAGCTGATGAGTTTATGGCACCTCACTAAGGCAGACATTTGTCCAGTTTTTCATACACCCATACTTCTCTCAACTGTTCAATGTCATAAAGAAGCAACAGGAAGCCTCAGTCTGAACAGTTCCACTCATCCACCAAAAAAAAAATAAAAAAAATCTAGAACCTCAAGACAGACAGCTACCAATAAAGGAGGACTTAATATC
This sequence comes from Thinocorus orbignyianus, assembly GCA_013400375.1. Lineage (NCBI taxonomy): Eukaryota > Metazoa > Chordata > Aves > Ciconiiformes > Thinocoridae > Thinocorus > Thinocorus orbignyianus. The sequence continues at coordinate 533,042 of VXBW01007863.1, forward strand.
TCAATTGCAATTCTACCTCGCAAATCATGAAAACCACACATAGTAGATTAAGCAATTTAATCTTCTACACTCCCCCCCCTTTTCAGTAGCTTTTTAAATTATGTCCGAAGGAAAAATATAGATCTGATGTTTAGATCTGAATCTTTCAAACATCTTCTAACTCAAGCAGCCTTTACACTAACTTTGTAATGCCTTTTTTCCCACTTGCAGAAAAAAACCCTAGAATTGCTTAGATGTGTACAGTGTAACAAATACAGAATTTATCAGTTTAATAAAAAAGTACTACTTTAATTTACTTTCAGTGGCAAACTGTATTTATAGTAAATTTAAATTGCGTTGATGAAGACAGCAGTTTAAAATAGCTTTAAATGAAACTAGATGAGCTGATATGATAGATAGTTTACCATCACTCACTTCAAAACATAAATTAAAAAGACTCAGTTCATAAGAGTGAAGGCATTTGCAATCACACTCAAGTTTTAAATCTAGCAGACCTGATCCTCATTTATCAGGGAGGAAGGAATCTTTCCCAGCTTTTCAAATCAACCTTTTGGGTACTCATTACTGAAGAATTACTGAAGAAGTACTCATTACATGAAGAAAATCACAAGGAAACATTTTTTGAAAAAAATAATTAGTATTTCTAAGAGCTGGTCTACTGTTTTGCTTCTGAAGAATGCTTATCTCCTATATTTTTTTTTAAAAAAAAAGCAAACAACAAATATTCAGTATGTTTAATCTTGACACCTTCATTGGTTGCTAGAACTTAAATTATACTTTAATAATATCTGGGTTTCTCTACATGTACTTGAGAGGACACCACTAGGTCTCCAAGCACAGAATTTTCAAAACATGCTTCTTCAGAAAGTTATCCACATTTAGAGCTATATATTTTTGCTCAATCTGCTTTTGAAATTTTTCAAGCCATCTATACAGTGCAGAAAACTATTTTATTTGTGAGTGACTTGCAAGAAATTTAATTTTCCCCAATTTAAATAGTAAGTTTTCTGTACCAGTTTTCATTTCCAAGTTCTCTCTATATAAATTACAACATGTAAAAACCCCATTCCCATGGATAGAGTCACTCATATCTACCAGCTATAAATCACATGTGCTGCTTTTAACTAATTGAAATATAAACATGCATTGGAAGACTACTTTTGCAGGTAGACACAAAAGACAGTTCACATGCAAGGTGAAAATCTACTTCTGGAAAATAAAGTCTATAAAAATAAAATACTAGTTCTCAATAGTAATTCTTTTCAAACCTAAAAGCTTTCAAGCCTACTTTAACTACTTATATAGTCTTATATTTGGAAAGGTTATTTTATCTATCCAAATAAAGTAATTCCTTACTCCTTAATACAGCATGGGTAGTTTAGAAATTAAATGTATACCTAGACAGAGAGAATATTAACAGAAGACAAATGCTTGGATGTACTCCTTCCCTACCAAACACCTAAAATAATCCCCCATGTGTTTTCTTTTTAAATCACCCCAAGATATATATTCCTTCCTGGAGTTCATTACAATTCAGTTCGTCACTTCTATGCATTCAGTATTCTTTGACCTACGCTAGAACAAGTTTTCCTGCCAGCTCAGAATATAGAGGATGAAGATGCATGAAATTAAGCTGCCAGACTGGCTTAGTTGCAGTCAAAGAGGTAGCCTCGATCTTGTTTCATCACCAAGCCTCTACTTGGTCTCATATCTGTCACTTCTTTGACTCTACGTTATTCAGACCTCTAACAAGGACAAGACTGGACAGAAAGAAGATGATAAAAGAATTTCATTGGATGGTGGCATGGAGGATAGGGGATAAGAAGAAAAAAACTTTTTTTGGTCAGGCATGTTATATAACGAATCCCTCTTGAGAACTATTGTGTCTGACTTGACAAATTGAGCCACAAACATTTCCTTCTAGCGTTTGAATATTCAGGAGAGTCATCACAACTCTTTGCAACACTGCTTCCTTAAGGGCACCAGAATCATAAATTCAACAACAGCAAGAGGGAGTGCTGCTTTCCCTTGACTGTTGGAATACTACATAGCTCCAAAGCCTACTAAATGCATCATGTTTAATGAAGATAAATAGTAACATATTGGGGCACCTATTTCAGGTCTGACCCACCTTTCATTGTACAACATTAAAAGAAAAATGAAAATAAAATAAAATAAAATAAAGTCCGGGAGGCACGAGAGGCACAAAAAGCAACAGTTTAACAGTCTTCTGGTCAACATAATAGCAAAAGAACAGATAGACTTATAAAGAAACCAGAGAGGAACACTGAAACAAGACTTGGCAACAATGTCCTCCCCACCCCACCCCCGCCCTTCCCCTCTGCAGACACCACAATATAGCAGAGGAAAGATAAGGCAGTAACTAACAGTGTATGTAACAACTGTTACATGTGCGACAACTGTGTTCTAGGCCTAGCTTCAGCCGGCACAGAAACAGAACGTCTGCTCAAAGTTAAAGAAAAAAAGGAAAGAACAGAAAGCTAATCCTAAACTTTAATCTGGGTCTACAGAAGCAACTAAAGAGGTCATATTACTAGTCATATTTGCTTAACTGTTTGTACTTCAGGAAGGTAGAATTCTGCCAGCTTACAGGGACAGACTCACAATGAAGCATAAGAGTAATGGATGAAGCTCAATATACAGCAACAGTGGGCAGATCCTTGGTGTAGGAGAGACCCTGTTCAGATTTCAGATGCAAAAACTTGCCCATAAAGTTAGGAACCACCTTCTTTTTTCATAACTGTATGTAATTCTTTCCTCGTTAGCTGAAACTATGAACAAGCTTTTACATCACAATCAAAGCCCAAGTTACACATACAACTCCACTAAAATGTGAACACCAGGTTACATATATAGGATTCACTAGTTTGAAACACAAATTAACATCCCACTAAGTTTCAAATGTTTCTTCTTAATCAGAACTTGACTTACTTGTGTTACCATTCAATTGTTTAACTCACAGTCTTAAGAAACCACGAACAATACAAAACACATTACTCAGAAAGTAAGCATCCTAGTGGTTTCAACATGCTAATAGAAAGTCTAAAAAGATCAAGGTAGTTTCCAAACAACTTACAACCAAATAGCAAGTAGTTGCGTATCCAGCAGATGTATGGCAAGCAGATTCAGTTGTCTGGTTTCAAACTATTACTGTCCCTAGTTCTGCACCTCTCATCCTCAAGGCCATCATGATATATACTCATGAACCATCACCTGAACCACCAGTTGGGTTTTTTTGCCTAGCACATAAAACCTGTCGCTAGCCACTTCCCCATCCATTTTGGTGCCATAATAATATTCTTCTCTCAAATACCAGTGTTCTAAGCTGGCATTGAACAAGTCTGGCATTAGGAACTGGCTCAGAAGTCCTATCTTCAGCATTTAAAATGCACGTGGTAGAAAGACACAACATCCTACTGTTTTCTGGAAAAATGTGAACACAGGTTTAACTACATTATATGTATTTCCTTACAACTACTCCGAGATAACAAAAACACTTTAATTTTTACTGCTTTCAGAGAAGGAAAAGTTTGATTACTTCCAGTTGTAGGAAACTGTTGACTCACCATACTTTCATCCCCATTATATTTAAGAACGTTACATTAAAAATGCCTACTCGGTGATTTTCACACCTCATTCTGCAATTTTCTATTTAAGTTGCAAGACTTTCAGCTGCCTGATCCCACCTAGCCCATAAAAACCTTAATTCTGAAGAGCTATCCAAAGACCACAGTTGATAAAGGTAACATAGTACTGCAGGAAAGAAAGGAGAATAGTCTTAGCTTCTCTACTTCAGCTGTTCCCAAGAGGCACTCCCAGAAACTTACTCACATTTTTATATACCTTTCCATGTTGCCAGCTTCTTAATAGTAAAAAGCAAATTACCAACATGAAATACAACAAACCCACATAAGCAGTCCACTGTCAGAATATACAGGATTTGTTCACCCCAATAACATTCTTCCCGACAGCTCAAAGATGTAGAAAGACACAACAGAAGAAAAAGTTGGCTATTATTCTCTTTAACAAGACTTCTTAAAAGTCCCTAACTCCATAAAGCACACGCCTCTGATTAAAAACGCGGCTACCTCATCATCTGTCTATCAAGATATACTGTCTTCTGCTTAAACATTAAAGAAGTTACCCTCTTTCGAATTCTACACTACAGGAGAAAGAGGCAGGAAAGTTACCGATTGGCTGAACTAGACCCCTTCAGGTCATCTTTGCTCCTCCTTCCTCAGGTCTTACCACAACCAGAGAGCATCCACTATTACTACAGAGGAGGAGAGCATCCTTCTGCACTCAGTCAGGGCTAATACTCCAAAGGACTTTCAAATGGCTCAAGATTATTCACCAGTTCTAGAGTCGGTTATCACCTGCACCTTCTCAAATCTTATTACTTCTGACCAATCCATGAAAAGCAGCAAAAAACCCAAACCCTTCTTGGTGCTGTTACAGGCTCACAGTTTTGGTAAGATCATGAAATTTAATTCCAAGACAGAACTGAGAACAGCCCCCTGAATGCCTCTGAAAGTCTTCTAGTTAACCATCTCTGAAACTTATAACTTCAAGTATTGACTGGAGAGACAGTTACCAAAGAAGTTGGGATCAAGACATAGCCCCTTTGGTAGCCTGCCTAGACTTCACTCACAGGACGATGGAGAGCCCACATCTCATTCTGGAGGACAGCGACTTCAACACAGCCCTCCTGACCCACTCACTCACCCCAAGGCAGGAGGCTCCTTCCTACCTGTTTGCTCGCAGAGTAACCTTTTCTTTTCCAGTCTCTTAAGGAGTCCCTCAGGGACGCCCACCTCAAGCCCAAACCCGGGCTGTCTCCTCCCGGGTCCCTCCACCGAGCGGCTCGACAGCGCTTCCCCTTTCACGCCTGCCCTCAGCTCCTTCCTCGTTTAAAAGCCAACCCGCGCTCTTCACACACACAAAGGATGCAGAAGAAATTAAATAATAATAATAAAACCAGAACAAAACCGCACAACGAAAACCAACAGAAACACAGGCAGCAAAACACAACCCCACAACTTACCACCCAAGTCAGTCCCCCGCTGCCGCCGCCACCGCCGCCGCCTCCAGACTTTGCCATTTTCTCCCCGTGTCTCCTCAGCCGAAGCGAAGGCGCAAGGAGGCAGCCGAGAGGNCCCGCCCTCCGCGCTTCGACCCGGCCCCTCACTCACACACACACACAGGCGCCCCGACACCCTCCGGCCTGCCCGTTAGTTCATGCCGGGGAGCGCAGCAGAGGCGAAGGAAAATAATCCGCCGGGACGAAGGGAGGCGAGGGCTCCTCTCGGCCGCGAAGGGCAGGAAAAAATGCCGGCAGCTCAAGGCCGAGGAAGGCGAGGCGGCCCCGGCGGGCCGCGCCGAGCCGCGCCGCCCGCACAAAAGCGTCTTTCCTCCGCCGGCGTTGGAACT
>VXBW01007863.1:538679-610437 GCA_013400375.1 Thinocorus orbignyianus
TGCGAGGGGCGGTGGCCAATGGGGGGAAGCGGCGTTAAGAGACGTCACCGCGGGTGGCAACAGGGAAGGAGCTGCACCGCCGCGCGGGGGCAGGGCGGGCGCGAGGGACGCCGTTAACGGTCGGAGCGGAGCTGAGGGGAGGCGAACTGAGGCGAGGCGGGAGGAATCGGCCAAACCCCACCGCCTCCTCGGCGAAAGGCTTTCCCGGCAGGAGCGCTGGAGGTTGTCAGGGCACGGCTGACCCCTTCTCCCGCTCCGCCAGGTGGACACTGAGCCTGGGACAGGCGTTCGGAGGTACGGCTGTCGGCTACCCGCTTTCCAGAGCCGCCGTTGTTGGTCTCCGCCGCCACAGCCGCTGCTGCCGCTGCACCCTGCGGCGGTTCGAACGGTATTAAAGTGCTGATGCTGCGGGCGTGGAGTGTTTATAAACCACTGCCCTCTTCTGGGCCGTGGCGATCAGCCTGAGGGGTTCTTCACCTCTCCTCTGAAGACAGGCTGTTGAGCCTGGAGGAGAGAAGGCTCCGGGGGGACCTTCTCCTGTAGGTCTCTCAGTACCTACAGGAGAGCTGGAGAGGGGCTCTTTGTCAGGGAGTGTAGCGACAGGATGAGGGGTAATGGTTTTCAACTGAAAGAGGGGAGATTTAGATTAGACACTAGAAAAAAATTCTTTACAGTGAGGATGGTGAGGCACTGGAACAGGTTGCCCAGAGAAGTTGTGGATGCCCCATCCCTGGAGGGGTTCAAGGCCAGGCTGGATGGGGCTTTGAGCAACCTGCTCTAGTGGGAGATGTCCCTGCCCATGGCAGGAGGGTTGGAATCTTTACGGCCTCTTCCAACCCAAACCGTTCTATATTTTGTCTCAGACACCTCACAGAACTTTATTCTGCTACTATTAGGAATGCCTTTGAACATCACCGTGTTAAGTCTTCTCTTGGTCAGTGATATGTTGCCTTATTATAACATAACATATAAAAGCACCCAGTACACAAACTCCTTCTAAAATATTCGTTGTTTTGAAAAAAAACACCTGGTGATGTAATTTAGTATCTGCTTCTTAGACCCTCATAGTGTGCTTAGGAAGCCTAAAATTCATGTTATTTTAGGCATGAGCATGAAAAATATTTGCAGTTGAAGATACTTCCCACTAGAAATAATATACATATGGCAATAAATATTACAGTCATAGATTATTTTTTTTACAAGCTTAAAAAAAGTGTTTCATAACATGCAGCTTCTCAGTAATTTTCATTTTGTTGTGTGAAATGCTAAAGACCTACCTAGTCCAGCCTGTTCCACTCCTTGAATTATTCCCAATGTAAAGTCACAAAAGGAGGATTTAGTAGGAGCACTGCATCTGAGTTGGTAGACAAATTGGTATCTGAAGAGAATAATTTCAACTGAATAGTAATAATTTAAAGGTTTTTCCTTTTGCAAAATGCTTTTCCTAAGAAGTAAAGGGATTGGAAATGGAGCAGCCGCCTTTGAGGAGTCAGTTGTAATGTTCAATTACGCCTCAAGGGAAGGATCAGAGGAATTTCTAGTAAATATTGCTTATTCAGCATAATTTTACTCTGCCAGTTTCTAAGGAACCTATTAAACTAATATCTAAGTGCTGCACAGGCATTACAGAAAATAATGGCATCTGCCTAGAAGGGACAGTAAGCTATCTGTTCCAGCCCAGTTTTATTGCAGCCGCATGTACATCTGAGCTGTAGGGCTGTGTTTTCTTCTACTTTGGGCAAGATAAGAAAGAGTTTTCTTGCAGAATAAGAAGGCAGTAACACTTGCAGAGCTCTGCCTAAGCACTTTGGAGTTTTGGGCTTGCTGATTAGAACGTGTTGTGTTTTTGTTTTCCAACTCTCAAACTTATACGTAAGACCTGTTAAAAAGGAATCATGTATAGTCAATATCAGGAGGACCGGAGCAAACAGTGTAAGCGCATCTGTTCAAAGCTTTTTGCATTGGTAGAGGACCATTAATGCATACAGCAGAAAAAGAACAAGTCACAAATGTTAATGTACTACGTTCTCATTAGCTCCAACTGTTTAGTAAATAGGCTGTTGTTAGCATGGGAAGTTTGCTTTTTGCACTCATTTATCCTGTGCCAAGCAGTAGATAGCGACCTAGCTAGAAGATAGCCAATTCTATATACATTGCAGAAAGACAGAGGGAGTTTCTTTCTTCTTGGCAGTTGTTGATCTTTGCACGTGCATGGTTGGACATGTTCAGTCTGTGCCATGCTGGAGTAAATATAGGAGGAAAGGCTGGCATTCCTTCAAGCATTTTCTTTAGTCCAAGTTGCTAAGTCCAGCTACTTTGTCTGAGTTGCTTTTCATTTAATTCTCACTATATCTATGCTACCTGCATGGCATGTCACTGGGTTAGTGTTTATATTGGTTTTATTCTTAACATTTATATGTGTATGTTGAGTGGCTGCATTCCTAGCGACATAGGATTGTGTGACAAAGTTCTTACGAGACTACAAGCTCTGTGGAGTTTGAGTGAAGAAGTGAAACTAGGCTGTTTGTCAAGTTTCAAGTGATTCCTGCTAAAACATAGAATCAGATTTAAGCATGAATTGAATTTAAGCATTGTAACATTTTGATAGGAGTGGGATTTCTCTGCTGGATGCCACCTGCCCCTATCATATACTATCAGTTTACGTCAAATACTTTACACTTATTGTGTGACACTTTAAATTAATAATCCTTTTGAGATTATGTATACAAAATTTCTCTTTTACTTCATTGAAGAATTGCTTGTCCTGATAGTTGGTAATATAAATAGAAGTACCCTACAGATATTCAAAACAATTGTCTACTTGAACCAGTTTCACTACTGGTTTCAGTATTTAATTGGTTTTAGTAAGCAAAATATTTATTGTAATATTACTTTTTGTTTAATTGTTTTAACAGTAAGACAGCTGTATGCATGATTTATATTTTTGTATTTAGGATGTACAAACTTCCTATCTAGTGTAAGTTACTTGCTAGTTCTGTTCTAGTTTACTTGCTGTTTAATTAAACCTTCTCATTCTCTGTCTCTTCCATGGAATCAGACTTAAAAGGGCATAAAAACTGCCTTTTGATGAAAACTATATGTATTTATCTACTCTAAAAACATACTCAGATACAATCACTTACCTGAATGAGTGATCCTAGTGGTTTTCTGAGGTCTTGGTTTTCTGCCAAGTACACAGGAAAAGTGTAATTTGCAATTTTTATCTAAAATATTTATGAAACTAAGTTGGTGCCCATTACACTATACATTCCACATTGTTGTAATAAGATGTAAACAAACAATGCATATTTTAGTATCAAATATTTACATTTGCAAGAAAGCAATTTCCATAGTCTACCACTTTTTAAAATTTCACCATAATTCATTAACATAATTGTGGAATAACTGATCAAATTATTGAGTAGGGTTATAGTAATGCAATATGACAGTTATCAAGACACCTGTACTGCCTTGGTTGTGAAAGAATTTCAGGCCATGGTTCCAAGGCAATTAAGAGAAGTCTACCTGTTGCTGGATCACCTAACGATATAAATTTTAGCTGGGTCGTGCATATTTACACAACTGTATTTCAAACACCACCGCTGAATAAGCAAGATCAGCACTACTGATTTTCCATAGGTGCATGCTGCCAGTGCGTGTCAGTGACACTCTCATCTGAACTGTGTGCAGGACTTACACACCTGCCTGTTGAATCCCTGTCATGTTTGTCACTAGTTTGTCCTGGGGTCAGACTGTTCCACGATCAGCCTCCTGAAAAACACCAGGTCATTTTCAGGTTGCTATTTCTGCCTTAATCCTCCAAGAACAACGTGTCACTTTGTGAGTTTGACATAGTGTTTGGACTGGCTAAACTCTTGTTTACCCTCTAGTTACTCCCCCTGTAACCAGCAAATCTATTAATTACTGAGGTGTGAAGAACTTGCTAGTGGGGCAGGCACAGTGAGCACTGCTTATGGGATGTTGCTGGGGAAGAGGTCCAGCAGAAGCCCCAGGGTTAGCAGCGGGGACACCAGGACCCATCACTGGCTGGGACTGCTGTACTGACCCTCCTGACTTTCTCCCGGACCACACCATCTCCTGTACTGCAGGAGAGGCAGGCTGTGGTATAGATCTGACTTGCGTGGCCTCTTTCCTGGGCTGCACTGTCTCCTGTAGAACAGGGAAGTCATGTCCTTTGTTAACACAAATATTTATCTGTGACTAGAATTGCTATAGCACCCAGGTTCATCTAAGTGTCCTCACTGTAACTTCAGTCTTAAACTGACACACTTCCGCTGAGCAGCATAAGCAGAGCTGTTGCTAAGGCAGGACCTGGTCATGGAAATGGAGTACGTTTGTACTGAAGCTGCTTGCCTGGGAGAAAGCTTCCTTGTGCAGCAGCTGCACGCAGCAAGAGAAGGTGCATGCAGAGATGAAGCAAAGGAGGCCACGTTGGCCCTGCTGGGAGGAATTTTCAATATGAATAAAATGAACATCCATTCTATTAATATCTGAATCTTTCAAAAGAGTTGGGGGCAGTGGGAGGAGCTGCAAATGCTCGAGGGGCAAAGACAACAGAAAGAAACATAGAATAAAGAAGGCAATGTTTTTCGAGACCTGTGTTGAAAATATGTGGCATAGAAATAGCCATCAGCAGAGTTATAGTGAGCAGAGAGGCAGATGGATGGCTGCAATCATTTGGAGAATGGGAATCCCCAACTACATTATGGCACTTAATTAGTTTGGAGAATGCAAACAGCTAGCAAGGTTTTGGACATGACATGTCATTCAGAAAGCCCCTGCCTACCTTGAGCTCAGAGTGATGAACAGTGAAGCATCGTGTTGTGCTTCCCTCACTTGGGTAGCATCTTTGTGTGTCAGCCGCATATCTTCTTTCATCCTGTCCCTCTACCTCAGCTCCTCTGAAAAGGAGCCCTGTCTTTCCAAAGGGGAATACTTTTCTGGGTAAACCATGTAGTTTTGTTCTCAGCAGTTCACTCAAGACTCTCTGAGCAAGAAAACATAAGTGATGATTCATTTTTACCTGCAAGACTCTTCTTGCTCATTGAAGGTCCCCATTACCAGTGTATTTCTCCAGCCTTCCAGACAGAAATCCATGATGGATCCAGAGTATCAGGATTGATTGCCAATAGCAGAAAGTCCTATGTACTTATTCCTGGGATGACAGGAAGGCAAAGGAATTGTTACTATACAAGGCATGTGTGGACACGTTGAATCTGAGGAGAAAAGTGATGACAGAAATAGCCAACAGAGAAGCCCACTATTCTGGGAAGTGTCTAAAGGGATGGTACTTTGCTCTGTTGAGCTAAAATTCAATCGCTTCTCATACATTATCTCTGTTTTGACATACGATTAGAAATTGCTTGAGGGAAATAGAACAGGCAAGCTTTCCTGCAAAGCTTCATTTTACCACCAGTTATTACTGGAATTGATGAAGACTATATCAGGACGTGCATTTGCATTTCCTTTCTCAAAGCTGAGTTGTGGGATTCTTGAGGTAATTCAGGAAGAGGAAAGTCTTAGGGAAGACCTGAGAGGTGCAGATGCTACAGCTTCTACTTAGAGCCACTGAGGTAGTGAGAGCATGTCATTAAGATGTGGCCTGTGCACCTGCACAGCTTATGCTGAGTTGGAAGGGAAAAAGAGAAGGAGGCCACAAGTCTTGGGATATTTAGGTAACTGAAGATCTGAGGCAAAGATCAACAAAAAGAGTTGAGTGAATGTCCTGTGAGCATTCAATTGGAAGATGGCTGGGGGTGGGCACACGTGTGGACACCAATGGACAGAAAGTGGAAAAGACAAAAAGAAGGAACTGCCAAAAAGAAAAGGCTGGGCTAACTACTAAGGGTCCTGTCAGACACAGAACAGCAGAACCACAGAAAGCCAGACAGTTTGGAGTTACCTATTCGACAAATTACAGAACAAACCCTTTGAGCAAATTTGTACTGGCAGCTTGAGTTTATCCTGGCTCAGTGCTTTGAATCACTAGACCATGATGTTTTTGAATTGCTACTAGATGCCCTAAAATTTGAATTACTGTTTCATAGCCCACAGCACAGGGAATGTGCTTACTGCGTGCTTCTGACAATTACAAAACAGTTTAGAAGAGGAAGTTTATACAATAATATTGTATTTGTGAATATTCTTTTCTAGCTGACTTAAGTTGTTTCTCTTTCCAGTAGCCTGTTTACTAAAAATTCCATTTGCTCAAATGCATTGTCTCAGATTACCTATGTCAGTATTCTTAGGCTTTGGAGATTAAATTTTTCAAAAGTCTTGGAGAAAGTGATTGCAAAAAATCAGACATACACTTTAAATAAAAAAATAAAAATTAAAAAATGAAGGAGGGTTGTACAGCTGAACAGGTAACGTGTACACAAGTCTCAGCCACCTATTTGGTCTTAAATGCAAGCATTATCTGAATTTACAACTCTCTAATAATTACTTGTTTCAGATCAGCTATCCAGCAGTTTTTCAGATGGTCTAATTTGTAACAGAGCTCAGCAGCAGCAGGTCCTGTTTATTTCAATAGGTGTTGTGTAATTCAACAGCTTGGAAGATTTGACTAGCAGTGCTTAAGAATGGTCACTGCTTGCTGATTCTTGTACTTTTCTTGCTTTTGTTAGATAGTAATGTTAAGCAAAGATCAGAAATGTATTTAAAATCTTTAGACCCTTTAACATTTGGCATTTCTGGGTTTTGAATATTTCTTACCAAGACATCACACTGCTGTCCTCTGTTATTTGTTTCCATAGTGTTTCTGCTTAGCATTTTTATTCTTGCAATATTTATTAGGAGAATGAGTAAATAAAGTACCAAATGTAAAAAATGAAATATGTTTCTTATGTTTAGGTTATGATCTCATTTTATTTACACCCAGCTAAGAATGCTTATCTTCTCTTTCCACTGCCTAGTTTATATTGCTCTTTTACTTTCACAGATTCTTCTTGCTCCTTAATGCCCTATTGTTTGTCTTAAAGAAAAGTAAGAAAATATTACCTCAGTCTTTAGTTGAAGTAAAATCCTCCAGATCAGTGGCTCATATATGCTCGTTGCTGACTATGGCTGTAGCCACTGTAGGTAGAGGTAGCAGAAGCTTCAGTAGTAACAGCTTTCAGTGTTGGCCAGGACAATGTGTTTGACTATTCAGGAATTATTTAGGCAGCACTTTGCTACAGCACATGTGTATTAGAATTTGGGAATCTCAGTCTAGGTCATCTTCAGTCCAACACAGCTTCCAAGAGCATGTCTTCTTTTCTGAGCACCTCAGAAAGCTGAATCCTGATCACAGCATTTCTTTCTTAGATTTCACCTGTGAGGAAGGAAAACAATCTTTTGAATAACTTTGAATATATGTGCTTTAACACTTAGTCAATTCATTTTAATGTTCTAGAAAAGAAAAAAAAAAGGTTTTAATCTACATGATGTGTTAACAGTAACTTGGTTTGGGACATGAAAACCTGTGCTTGTTTAACCCAAAGAATATGGAAGCAGTAGCCCTCATTATGTTATACATTTATTTTCAAAATCTACTGTGCATTTAAGTTATAGCACAGTAAAGTGTTCTTTTAGAATATTCCTACATTCCTTGCAAACTATGAAACAAAGAGCCCTAATAAACAGCATTATATGTTTTATAGTACTGCTTACTGACAGACCTATGCATGAAAAAAACTCAGCATATCTATTTTTGCAACAAATCCATTAACTGTTGTACAATAATCACACCCTACTTTCTTTTAAAACTAATTTGGCAAAGGACAACTTAGTGATAGGCTGTGTTCTTACGTAACAGCTACAGAGAACAGATTTTCTTGTACTGTGTCCCAAGGTAAGCTCATGCCAAAGTTGTGACTGTTCAGCTATAGAACTGTTGTAATAACAACTCACCTTCTTGTTCTAGTCAGTTGGGTTTCACTAAGTTTTGTTATTCCACATATGCTCTTCTGCTGGAAGCTTTTATACCAGAAAGCCTTTGAAGGGTGGGGGTAGGTCTTTATCTGGAAGTAGCATGGTTTCTTTTGCCTTGGCTGTTACTGCTGCTCACATTCTTTCATTTCCACGTAGTAAGTGCTATTAATTTGCCGCGATTCCATGAAAAGGCAATACACGTTATCCCGCATTTTGCAACACAGTATCAGTCTCTGTCACATTCAACATTTACTTCCTCTCAGAACATGCAATTTATGTATCAGGATCTTTCCCAGTATTTTTGAAAACTTTACTTGACACTAAGTATCAGAATTGCATTTATCCTGTACAAGTTCTGAAAAGTAGTGAAATTAGCTCTTTACCCAGAGACAGAAATATTCTTACAGGTTTTTCTATGTTCCCGTATCTTTTGAGACATATTGGACACTGCTGAACATGACATTTTTTCTGCTAATTTCATTTCTCTCTTGTGACTTGTGATAGGGAAGCGCAGAACCTCCTTTTTTAGCCTTAATTTATTGAAAAGGCACCTGTTAGTTCCAGAGGCATGCATGTGAATTCCTCAGGTTTGTGAATCTCGTTTTCTTCAGTCATTCATTATTTTCTAGAATTTCTCTAAAAACATTCCAGGCTCAGTTCTCTGGGACATGAGCAATGATGATGAAAGAACATGCTTGCATTAAGACCGAAAACACAATAAAAACGAAGTCACAGCATAGCCAAATTTTAAGAGATCAATTACACATGCAGTGTTTGTTGTGACATGTAATTCTCAGAATAAAACTTTTCTTCACCTTTACTATTCAGAACATCTCCCAAGTAATGAAAGCTACTAAATTTTGAGTAGCTTGCAGAACTGAACTCAAAGCAAGAAACAATCCTTTCTTTTCTGACAGTTGTTGTCCAAATACGGCACAGCAGGAACGGGGCCAACTCCAGGATTATCGTGAAGACAGAGTGCAGTTTCAGGCCACACAGTCAGCCACACCAACCAGCCCACAGAAATACAGTGCAAGCTACAACAACCCACCGTAACCCAAGGCACATGCTCCAGCTCTAAGTGGCTTCACAAAACCAGCAGGACTGCTTTTAGCTGCAAAGCTGGTCGGCTCTGTAGTGTGGTGCAGCACTTGGCACTCCCAAGCTGCCCGTTCCAACAAACATACTCCCACGGAGCACACACACAGAGCATCCCACTGCCAAATCTCTCCCCGGCTTCCGTTTCATGTTTAAATCTTCCCTGCTAATTTACCATTGTTTATCCAAAACTGCATTTCACAAGCAGAACGAGGAGTGCAGTGCCTGACGTCCTGCCCTTCATCTATGCTACTCCCATGCTCTTCATAAAGGGATATCCCATGATCCATAAAGCCGGAGCTCCCTCCAGGGTTCCTAACTGTGCCATCATGGCTTGCTTAACAAGTTCTGCAACAGAGTGGCATGAAGATACAAACACTGTAATATCTGAAACTACTTTTTATCTTCCCTCTAAGCAAATTAGCACGTTAATGGGCTGGACACTGTGCCTCGCATTTTTACTCCTACGCATCTTGCAGATTAGAAAAAACTATCATTAATTCTTCAAAAAGACATGAAATAAAAATACTCTTCTCAATTCAGTATTCATCTGGGACATCCTCTGGAGTTAAATTGAAAGTTTAACAGTATTCGTATCCTTACAGGAGGTATTATTAGACATTATGTTTGCATGCTGTAGCCCAGTACCAAACAGAACGTATAATCCTTCACTGAGTTCTTTCGAGTTTCCAGTGTAATTTCTTCAGTCGTTCTTCCGTAACATTTCTACAAGGTGAGCGGAAGAATTTCCCAAGTAAAACCTGTTGATTTAATTTGGACAGGAGCCTCATTGTCCTTTTGAACTATATGCATAAACATACAAAACCATTAGGTTCTAATGTCAGTCCTAAGTTCCTTCCCTTAGCACAACTGCTGCTTCCC
Source organism: Thinocorus orbignyianus (assembly GCA_013400375.1). Classification (NCBI taxonomy): domain Eukaryota; kingdom Metazoa; phylum Chordata; class Aves; order Ciconiiformes; family Thinocoridae; genus Thinocorus; species Thinocorus orbignyianus. The sequence continues at coordinate 548,592 of VXBW01007863.1, forward strand.
TATCCACAGCTTTGTGGACCCCTTACGCTTTCTCCTTCACCTCTCAGGCTCCTGGATGACAGTGGGTCTCAAAAAGACGTAAGGAAAGGCCTATATTACCAGGCCTGCAGCAGGCTGTGGTCGATGGCCAGCAGACCTGATGGGAACAGGAAGGATGCTGGGGACAGAGGGAGGTAGCAGTGAGGGATAATTACTGAGGGACATGATACTAAATTATAGAGGCTGAGGACTCAAGTTGTTCTGTGAACACCACATGGATGTGAGGGGGACAAAAAGCACACAGGCTGTACAGGGTTGGGGCATCAGCCTGCAATACACAGGGAAGCGAGAAAAAGAATCCATGGACGGTGTGGAAGCCTGCAGATCTCACCTCTGACTCACGTGAAATTTACCTTGATGTCCACTGCAGAGACTGGCTCAAAGGCAAAACCCACTAATTTAGAAAAAGGGAAATTTGGAAGGGCTTTTAGCTGAGAAGACAACAGGAAGGGTTACTCCAGGAAGTAACTGGTATCACTCGTTAATCAAAGGAATCTTCCTGAAGATGGCCAAAGCATCTGATTATGCTGCATGGCAGAATACATCCATTTTACTGCTAATATAATTATGTTACAGCGGTGGGTTTCTCTTTCTGCTCTGTATTAAATACAAAATCCACTCACCAGTACTGCTAGTGGTGACTCCAGCTTGACTCGCAAGTTAACACTGTATTACTGGAGTGCCTCTTCCTTACAACATATTTTCCACTGAAATATTCTCCAGTTACAGATTCAATGTTCAATTATTGGAGTGTAACAGATTCCAGCTGATTTCCATTGAATTAGTTATCACTTGCCAGTAAGTCTCCTGTTCTTTATAAAGGTATTGTATTCTTTTCTCTTTTTCCACCTACCCAATCTTCCAGCCCCTCCTTCACTAGCACATGTCGCCTCTGTGTTCTGTTCACAGACAGATTTTCTATGTTTCACTGAATATTTGCAAAGGGCTGTATTTCCACATGTGGCAGGTAATCAGTCCTCTATGAATTAAGTGCAATAAAAAGTTTAAAAAAGGTAAATGTACTCTGGCAAGTGCTCATTCCTCTCTAATGTCTGTTTCCTATCATGGATTTCGTTTTTGTGGGCCAGAAATGCATTTAAATCTTCCTGCGTCTTCAGAAGGTTATTTATACATTGGGACTGGACTGATGCCCATTTTTAAATCTTTCTGTCATTCAGTAATTCTTTTTCAGCAATAAACCAGTGCAAAAATATGAATTACTATCAAGCCTTAAAAATCTGAAATAAAACTATGAAAAAGAGCTGCAAAATATAACTAGTCACAGTGCACAGTCAAGAAAAATTGCAATGTGCATTGCACTGGATGTGAACCCTGGGTTTTCAGCCTTGTAAAAAAAAATCAAATGGATTTATGTTTAAAAAAAGATCATGATCAAATACTGACTTTGAAGTAGAGAAATAACTGATAGCACTAACAATCTATCAGGCGCTGAGACAACTTCTTACAAAGGCAGTTCATGCTCAGTTCTGAGACCTCAACAAGAACTTGCTTAAGGCACCGTTTGCCTTTATAAGGCTCCCTGATGAAAATACTTCCTTTCAAAGAATACTTCACATACAAAAAAAAATGAAAGCACTAGCTTAGTTTACTAAGCAAATCCCTAAGTGATGCAAATTTGACATTCATTTATCAGTACTATCCTGACCATACTTTTTTCTACCCTCAGCTGTTAAACTGCAGCCTCTAACACTTCCCGTTTGCGCTGTCACCTCCACTGGGTGTGGTGGGGAGGGCTTTCTTTTTCTAATTCCAATCTGTTTTGGTTTTGGGGTGTGCTTTTTTTTGCCCGTTTTCTTTGAAGCCATCATTGTTAACATCACAGAATTCAGTAAGTATACTCAGGCAGAAACTCCTACCCGGACAAGAGAACAAAAGAAAACACTCAAATCAAAGCCAGTGTGGGGTATGCTTCTCACTAAACCAAACCAGAAGAGCTCTAGAATTCTTAATGCAATCCACAAACAGGCACTTCCCTTTTGGCCAATAAAGCTTTACATCTTTTTGCCAGGGGTGAACTTTACTTTTAACATACTGTGTATTTCCCTGGCGCTTTAGGAAGCTAACAGCATAACAGCAAACAGCAAAAACTGCTGTGGTTGAACTACATTATTTTGACTTCTGACATAACACAAGCACAGACACACCTGTATTAATTGCCTTCTATCCTTACCACAACAGTAGTGCAGAGGGAAGAAGTGAGTCTCTCTCTTCCCCTCCTGTACTTTGCTGCTGTTTCCATCTGCTCTAAGAAGCTGTGAGCAACTGTTCCACCTACTTTACTAAGAGCTTGCTTAAATGTTGCTCTTGGATGTCTTCATTTTCTGATGTCAGCTGGTTTCCTTATGACCATTTCACAAGGGAGTCTGTGTGTTGTTATCTTAAGTGCTTGCCTAAAATAAGTCCAGCCTGTCCTCCTGACTGGGACAGAGGCAAGCTGCTAATTTATGATTTTCTAGGGGCAAAATACGTTCCACTAGGAATTTAAGGATACGGGAGATGTAACTCATATTACTGAACTTCTAAGAATATGAAGTAACACACAGCATTATGTAATAAAAAGATCAAATTAACAGAACCATGTTTTACCGAGAAACATTACAATCAAAATGCATAACCAAATCATCTTTCCCTCCCATTTACAAGAAGCTGGTACCTAAGACTCAGTCCTTCAAGTGCCTTTTGGTGCTCAGTGCCACAGTGAGATCTCACAACCATTACAGTGTGCTTGTAGAACTCCTGGCCACTGAACACACTTCTTTCCAAAACCAAAGACCCAGATTATTCACTGAAACAAAGGAATGAAGCTCTGTCAAGCAGTAGGAGTCTGCTCTTAATTTTAAAATTATTTCTCTAGCTGAGACTAGTAAAACAAAACAAAACAAAAATGGCTATTCCTTAAATCTTAGGCTGCTTTTCAAAAAGCTGTTCACTATCCTGAGCATTTTTCTTCTACTAGAATTTTTCAGTGACCTAAATATAAATGAGCACATAGAAAAACATCTCAAGATCAGGGTCAAGCATGGAAGTTACTTTTGCCAGCACTAGCTTATGTACTCCATTACATTTGCTTTCCCCATTAAATTTTATTAAGTCCTGCTATTTTTGTTGGTTTCTGGGTGTCATCAGTTTTAGTTACTATTGGTTTTGGGGGTTTTTTGCTGAGTTTGAATATTTTTAATCTATTCCTTTTGTCTCCTCTTACCAAATGAAACAGTATGTTTATGTATATATTTTTTATGTACACACTTGCAATCTTCTATATGAATTAAAAGCAAATTAAAATGTATTTTAAATTAGGTGGAAGTGTGTAGAAAAAAATAAAGCTGAATAAACTGAAGCAGGCTAATCATAAAAAAGCTAACAGCCTAATTACAAAGCTTATAATAAAAAAAGTAAAGCGCAAGAATAAACATAAAAAACTAAATAAAGGGAAAAAATCAATTTGTTTTCTTATTCAGCGAGGCAGTCACATTTAGACCCTTGAATATTTCACAATATCTGTACCTCTGAAATACAGATTCTTGAGGCTGTTTGACCTTGGCTCGTTACTTGGCCATTTCTAAGTACCACATTATAGGATGGGAGGTCTCAAAAGAAGAAACTATCAACCTACTGAAGACTGTTTTCTTTTTTTTGACTCTTTACTGTCCTTCTGCTTGGGTTAAATACTCAAGATCAGTATAGAGCATCCATCCCACATAATCTTATCCCAGACACTAGTGTCATTACTCTTTCATTTCACCCACACTGACAACATGACGTGACCAATGACCAGCAAACACAGTATCACAGATCACTGTTAAGGGAGGCCATAAGCTGCAGCGCATGAAGCATTGCTGGCAACAATACCCCATAAAAGAACCTTAAAAGCTAGCACAAAGCAAGCTGAACTACAGCCAGGAATATTTAATAACTTTTAAGAAGTATTCAAAGTATAGACAGGACCTAGGTCTATCCCACCAACTGCGTTTAAGGAAGTCATCTGTATGTAATTTGCTTTTCAACCCTCCACACGATATGAAGCAATGGTACAGAAGTTCTTTCAACAATGGCCCTTTTTTAAAGTTCTTGAGCTGCCAGAACACTGGCAAAATCTTAAATTTTGTCCAAAACCAGAGGTTAGAACCTATAGTGGAAATTAGAAATTTATTTTAAATAATGTCTGTGCTTAACAAATGCAAAGTTTTGACAAGTACTAAGGTGGTACATAAAATTCTTAACTGGTAGGATACTTCCATATCTATCTTAAGCAATGAAAAGGAAAAAGATGGGGAGTGTGGGTGTGGAGAAAAGGACAGATATCCTGATATTTGCCTGGAACAATCTCTGGCCCCTTGGAATTCCTTTGTTTTGGCTTGTTTTGTTTTGAGCTGCAAAAAGTCTGCAAATGGGTGTTCCCAGCTTCTGGCAGCCATATGTGCTGCCTACCATCTGTTTTCATTCCACTGTGCTATGGAGACAAAGATACTTTATTTTTAGTGCTCTACATTTCCTGATGTTGCACATAATGGAGATTATATCTTACATCTAAGCCACTATACATGAAACATCTTCCATGGATAACTGATGAGTAGAGGTGGAAGATCATCACACAGGATCAGATGAGATAACTTTCATTACCCATTTCTTGGTGCAAGTACATAATTTATGCTGAAGTTTGCTTGATGCCTGTATACCTGTGCTTTCTCTCTCCACTGCCCACAAGGGGCTTCCTTCATATGTTTTAAAGATGTATTTTCCCAGCAGCTTCCTGGGGTGTAGGAAATTACTACTACAGTTTCATGGGTTACCATTAGTGGTTGCTATTCTGTGTGCAGCACTCATGGTCAAAACCAGGTATGAAGAAGGAAACAGCTGTATGGTCAACTGCAGAGGCACAGCAGTGCAGTACAACAAACATTTGTTTGAAAGGAGGAGTTCCACACACAGGATCCCACACAGTTCTGATAGAAATCACATGCTCTGAACTTAGTTTGCAATCATTAATTAGATAGCATAGCATTTATATAAAATGTGATTGAAAAGATGTCACTGTTACCTCTCAGCACAGCTTTGGAAGGCACCCATGGCACACTGGACAGCTAGTAATTCTTTACAGTGCACCAGACTAAACTGAATCCTAGAAAACATTGCTGGTTTTACCTATACTGACATTAAGCCATACATTTCTAGTCAACAGTATTTTTTTTTCTTTCCCAATTTAACCTCCCCACTCCTTAAACTTCTAAGAAGTCATGTAAGCGCTGACTTTTAGCTGTATATGCCCCAATCAACAGCTGCAACTCCAGCAGCAGCAAATCATCACCAGCATAACTTCACACCCAGACTTTTGGAGCACACTGCAGTACAGACCTTTCCACTGTATAACACTGCAAATTCAGGATACTGTAACATATTACTGAGCAACTATTGATGGGGAATTACTTCTAGTTTAAAAGAAAAATATTCAAAATTGATTAAAAATTGCACTGAAATAGAGATCAAAGAAAATTAATGCCTTTAAAACAGCTTATGCATGAAAGCGATTAAGTGTTCACTGTTTATAGGGTACTCCAAAAGACACATGAAGGAGTTCCACTCAACTTTTTCAAATTAGTGCTATTCAGTCTGAGGTTTTTACTCATTAATTCTATCCTAAAATAAGCACTTTTATTCATTGCATGTGATCTTACAAATACAGAAGTGCTTCTTAATTAATTTGACCAGCAAGTCATTTCTCAATCTTTTTAATTCATTTAAACAATTTTAATAATGGACTTAAACTACTGTTTGAGTGGAGGATTTTATTAAGTTGTCTGCAGCTATTACTCTTCTCCCAGAGGTTCTGACTAAGACTGTGAGAAAATTACTTTTATCTTACTACTTTTGAATTTATTCTGCCTTCTGCTTTCATATTATCCAATGCTGTTAAGCTGTTCTGCAATTCCTCACAGTCACCTATTTTAAATAATAAAACACAAGAAATCATTTCTGTCTTAAAATATTCTTTCTCAGGTATCAAAATTAAGAAGTGGAAAATTTTTTGTTGACTGCTGTCACTGTCATCTTTTTTTTTTTCCTTCCAACATAGTGTACAGATTAGTCTAAAATACTTTTCTGTTGGGTTCCCACTCAAAACCTCAGAACTAGCATTTATCTGAAACTAAACACAGGAGGAGTTTTGAATGGAGACTGGCAAATTCACTTTGCATTAGTCAAGTCCCGATGAACACCCTTCTGTACATTTCCCTGTCAGGGTGTTGCTCTGGACTAAGGGAGTGAGGCGATCTAACTCCACTCATAAACTATTTACATTCTGAAGCACAGTATATAACCCACCATGTATCACTCTGTCACTCCCAAACTGCCATAATCTACCACTTTTTAAGATGTCTATGGCATAATTTTGATGGCTACCCTCAATGCACATATGCAGTTTCCTAATAAATTCTGAATAGTCTTACATTTGTTTCAACCCGTTTAAAAGGTCAGCAAACATTTATTTCAATGTAAGTTATTTTTGACAATCATTTCAAATCAATACAATGGTTGGAAGGTTCAGGAAAAGGAACAAAGAGCTTTAAAAAACACTCATCTTGAGAACACCATCCCTAATTTTCACTTATTTTAAAATAAAACTATGGTTTGTACTTTGCATTATAGTCCTGTAATAGAAAATGTCTTGTCCAATCCAGCCATAGCCTTCCTCCAGTTCTCCAATAACGACTGTCTAATCTGAACATTCACTCTGTGCTTTATTCACAGCACTGCTGTAACCTGACATCTCCTGGGTGGCAGTTTTTATTACATTCAATGAAAAGAAATTTAAACACTGCATTAACAAACAGGAAATTTGTATATACTTTTACATCAAATTTGGGAATAGTCTTGAAAGCAACTCAAGACAACAGCTTAAAAAGTGATCTCAACCTAGATGCTTAATAAATCTTTCAAGAAGTGGGCAAATCTAAATTTATATTATTAAAAAGCTTTAATAATGAATAATATCTTTTTTCATAGAAAAAAAATCTGATGTTCTTACTCAGGTTTACGTCTCAACTTCGTATCACAGGCCATGACAATTTGAGTTATATAACATACACTTTTTTCAAAATTAGTTTATTTTCCTAGCACACCACCATATTTCCCAATGTTCCTAGGTATTAAATGCAAGTTTAATACTTGGATAAATAACAAGACCATTTCAAGATTGCTTCAAAATTTATCTTAATTTCAGCTCTTCTAGTTATTACACAAAATTGTATTTTTCTTTTAAAATCTCAAATTCTTCTATTATTCTTTAAATATTTTAAAATTATCATAAGCATCTGTTGTAACCAGAAAATGGATTTCAAGCTGGTTTTCCAAGGAGAAAATTATTAAAAAAAGAAAAGAAAAACAAACAAAAAAAACCAAAAGGAAACCGACCCTAAAATTCCAAATTAAAATCAATTACAATTGCTCTGTGCTGTTATGATCATGTTTTGCTTCCTAAAAACAGTTTCCTTTTCATCAGAAGTTTTAAGAAAATGGTATCTAATAGTTCAACCTTTTAATTTTGGTGTTTGTTTTTAAAGCCAGGAGGTTTTCACTGTGATGTTTACCTATTCAGTACACGTGCAGTTTCAAGTTGCTTAAATGGAAGCAGTGAAACAGGAAATAAGCTGCCAGCAGGATGGACGGGAACTGCCAACCAAATCTTCCTGTTGCACCCGTGGTATAACCTCCTCAAGGAATCCAAAGAACATCTCTTCATTTCAGGCTCTCAGAGGTCACAGAGTTTGATCATTATCTCCAAGCAATTTTCTCCACATCCTGTTAAGCTTTCTCTAAACAGCTGTGTGTGTTGCCATGCAACTTCACCATCCCCTCCATCTAGAATTGCTTCCAACGTAACTTCGGCTGCACCAGAAAAATCCGCATAGGAGCAAAGATTTTTATCTGTTGGAAGAAAAGATAAACAATTAGGTAAGCCACTGCTCCAAAGGGCATATAATTCTAGAACGCATGTTAAAAAGGGTTAAGTTGTAGTAAATGTTTAAGGATCTCAGTTGCAGCTACTCAAATTCACATCAGTCAGTAGCAGGGGAAAAAAAAAAAAAAGGCCAGCTGCAAATTTTTAGTATTTGTTTAGGGCTCGTGCTCAGAGGACCTGGTCAAGATTGAAGCCACTGCACATGCTCTCCTAGTAAAACACAGGTATGAAGATACTCTGTGTTCTTGCTGACCCTGCTCTGTTGCAGGCAGGGCTGTGTGTATTGATAACTATGGGGTTTGCACCAGTTTTGATTAAATGCACAATATTTTCTTTACCTTCCTAAGAAAGGCTGAGTTGGAAAAGTCAAAATGCATTTGCAATTCATTGTGGTACTTGCCCAGCGCTATCTCCATATAAACTCCTTATTTCCAGTTACACTTTTGCCACATGATATAATCCATTATTTAAATTCCACACTTACCTCCCATCAGAGCAATTTCTGCTGTGGGAGAGCAAAGTCTCCACTTTATTCTTCCACTCTGAAATGTCTGACTGCTCGTCCTAACTGAAATGTTATCTATTTTTAGACCAACTGATTTGCATTCAAACTTCCAGCTGATGGAAGCAGAGGCTGACCCCTCTTTTCGTGCTAAATAAACCTAGATGGAAAGAAGACATGGTCAGCATGTCAAAAACTGAGATGACCAACACACATCAATATAATCACTGTAACAAAGACATAAAATCTTAAAATAACACCCTTTCATTCTTTAACAAGCCTCTTAACCTTTAAAACTGTATTTGGTACATAATCTCATTCTGAATCCTTCAGTCTGTTCCACAGTTGGGTAACTGTACATATTCATAGTTCTTCACTAGGGAACGCTGATCTATTTCAACATGCTTGGTACAGTTTAAGCCACAAAAATACCTGTTTATTATTAAAAAAAAATAAAAGCAGTCTGCTGCTTTTTATATCAATGCATGGTATCATTTTGGTTGTTCAGTTTTGCTGATGAAGAAAACTGTATAATCAATATTTGGGGACTTGACACATCTTGGTTAAAGCAAATCATACACACTACCCATATATAAATCCTGTATTAACATTATTTGAGCTGTTGGTGATTTGCATAATGCCAGGTGCTCTTCTAAATATCACCTGAATGAACAGTCAAGCTCATATGTCAACGTTCATTAAAGTTACTACGAACCCCCACAAGAGTTCTGTAATGAGCGTTCAATGATCCTTTCAATTCTGGCATCTATTATCAGCAAACCAAGATAATGGGCATTACGGACTCAAGAGTCAAAACTGCCACGACCCTTTCAGAATCCTTAGTTAAGAAAACTTACTGAAATTTTATCACATCCAGGCTTCTGATTAATGTCATACTGAATGGACTTAGATGGCTCTTTAGTTTTTAAACTGGAAAGAATAACCCTGACTAAAATGACAATAAAACAGTAGAATGTTTTACTAAAGGTCACACCCTAATAGAGAAATGTCATTGACAGAATATAAAACAGAATTTTAGTGCTATTATGGACCAAGCATAAAAACATCGATTCTCACGTTCAAGAAAGCTAAAAAATGCCAAAGGTGTGAGGTCGTACACTGAAGGTTACCTACAAAAATATAACAATCCATTCTGCTTTCATGTAAATATAATCTTAATGTTCATGAAAGTATTGATCTCCACATTATTTTTTAAGTACTAGCAAAACATTTGCCTTGATCAGATGCTACTGAATTGTCATATTTGCATAAGGAAGCCAAAACGGTCCATTCATTACTTGGTTGAAGTGCACTAAACACAGGCTTTTAGGGATAAAAACTAAAACATACGCCCAGTCATCTGCCATTGTACTGTCCAAGCATTTACTCAGAAAAACAGAAGTTAAAGTTTCCTTTTCTGTCTTTTTGATTGTTTTCTAACTTTCATACCTGAATACTCTGTTTTCCAGCATTATTTCAAAAAAGCCTGAATTCATGGAAGGCAAAAAAAAAAAAAAAAAGTCTCACTCAAATTCTCTTCCGCTGAATCAATTCTTCTGGAAAAAGCAGCTTTTAGAAACCCATGCATTTCAGGTCTAAAGATCTTACATTATTATTATCACCTACCATGGTCTGCTTGTTTGAGGCCTGGATGCCAAATTATCTCTGGGCAATCTGATGAAATTTGTGTTTTGTACCTATTTGAGTCTTGCACTGTAAAGTCAAGTGGCACTGAACAGCAAGAAAATACACAAATACAATGGAGATGGCTACTGTCAGATTGGCCAAGATGATCACCTGTCTGAATCATTTTGATCACCAATGCAAAGACAGAATATGTAACTGATGCTTCTTTTCTGTTACTTCTGGGCTGATACCTGTGGTTACCTTTACTATGGCTTTTACATTTAAATTCCTTTCTGTTCATCACACAGCAAGTGATAAAATATTTCTGTGAAGGTTCCTTTGGCTGGTAAATTTCTTGGACAGTTCCTAAATCAAACTCCAGATCTACTAGAGGTATTCATAGAATCATAGAATGGTTAGAGTTGGAAGGGACCTTAAAGATCATCAAGTTCCAACCCCTCTGCCACGGGGGGTTGGAACTCCCCTCTCCCTAGAGCAGGTTGCTCAAAGCCCCATCCAACCTGGCCTTAAACACTTCCAGGGATGGGGCATCAACAACTTCCCTGGGCAACCTGTTCCAGTGCCTCACCACCCTCACAGTAAAGAACTTCTTCCTAATATCTAATCTAAATCTCCCCTCTTCCATTTTAAAACCATTACCCCTTGTCCTGTCACTAGACTTCCTGACAAAGAGTCCCTCCCNACAGTATTACAAAAAGAACATGCAAACCACAGCCAACCTTCCCCTCTGCTGTCTCCCATAATACAAACAACCCTCCAATGGAAATTCAATTTTAGATTGATATACAGATATTCTGCAGGATGCTATTCCTCTAGAACTAACATGCTTTACCCACAAGTCTGACATATACCCAGATCTGCAGCTCCTGATTTCTCAAGGCTGCCTCTTATCCTTTATCTAGAAAAACTGAGGTGCTATTGAATATAAGGGTAAAGTCTTTCTGCCTGGTCTTCTAGATCGGTCCCTCCCTGTTTTATCTGATTAACAGAGCTGAGTAGAACAGCAGATTTGTAATTGTCTTTACTGCAAAGACAGCATTTCTTTCAAAACTGAGGGTGACTGATCATTGAAAACTTCAAGACATAACATGCAATCAGATTTTCAGCAGATCCTAGGGAAGAACAGTTCTCCCTCACTCTGAGTTTTTGTTACTTCTATTTTTCCATTAGTCTACCCTGCTGTAACATCTTTTATATTAATCTTCAGATTCTTGCCTTATTCCTTATCCTTTATGTAGAACAACCTCTTCAACATATTCCCCCGTTGCATTTTACAAGTCGGCTATGTATAGACCCGGCACAGAAAAACTCAGCAGACAAATACTCAGCTCCATTCTGCATCGATGGGAAGCAAACCACTGCCTAAGTTAAAAGGATGCTTGGCCAGAGACCTTTCAGACTGCTGCAGTCCAGGACACAGACTAGTAAAATCAGAGGGGAACAAAGCAATAACCTGCTGCAACCCCCATCAGGAATGCTCAGTTCCACAGCTGGTAGTTGTTGTGGAAAGCCATTTATTAGCAAATGACCCCTTCCCCTCTTCCAGGCATCAGTTTTCCTCCTCTTAGACTTAGAGCGTACGACTCTTCTGCTGCTCAGTGTCCTGACAAATGGGAAGGAGCCTGGGCAGGGTATGCAACAATCCAGAAAACCGGCAGGTTTTTGCCTTCTTGCAGATGTAAACTGTAATATTTAGGATGACAATTTCTTCCTTTGGCTGTATATGAAGCTATTCTCCAAAACAAAATAAAATAAACAAACAAACAAAACAAAAAAACCCCAAACCCCCAAATAAAAATGTTGGAGAGAAGTACTGCTTTTCAATAAAACAATATTGTGTGTTTGACCAAAAGCCTAAGCAGTAAGTCATTTTTCAAAAATTTGGTTCTTTAGCACGGATTTTACTGATCTGTAGAGGATTTGGTCATCCTTTCTGAAAGACAAGCTAAATTTATTTCCAATTTCTTAAATCTGGCAATCTTAGCATTTACTAATATCAGCTAAGTTTTAGGGACAGCAGGAGGGGTTCTGATGACAAACATTGGCAACAGTTTTCTATTTTCTTGGAGTTACCATACAATAGATTTTGGTTTTAATAATTGTTATCCTTACCATTTTCCAATCTGTTTCAACCTTTCTCCAAATAGACTCTGCCTTCCAAACTCCTGCTTCCCAGCCAGTTATTTTTTCATTATTATTGGAAATCCGTGTATAGCTATCTTCTACTACATTGTAAACAAGGTGGAAGAGTTTAGATGTCTTCTCCTTTTCAGAAGGAATAAAAATCACTTCTTTTCTTCTCTGAAAAATGCAAAAAAATATAAGCACCTTCATTCCCCAATACATTTTAGGAAGACTATGTTACTTTTAAAGAGCATACCATGCTTTCCCAATTCAATTTTGTTTTCAACTGAAAAGAAAGTAATTTTTTAAGAGAGGTCATGGACAAAAGCATTTCTGCAAAATGAAAGTTTTAAACCAGTTTTCTCCAACAGACCCGCATCTTTTCTAGAGGGGATCAGTAATTTTATTTTTAAAACTTTCATATAATTACTTTTATAAATAAATTACTAACAACATACCACAAAATTGGCAAATTTAAGTGAGAGTAACATGTTAGGAACATAAAACTTATGTTGAGTATAGTTCCTGTACAATCAATAAGTAAATGGTTATTTTGAACAGCAAATGTAATTTTGTGAGTATCATCAGATGCTTGTATATGACAGTTTACAAATCAACTTAAAAACCCTGAAGGTACACACTTCATAAAAGCTCTATTTAGGATTGTCAGTCATTCCATGTGACAGGATCCCTACAAAACTGATGTAACAAGCGATGGGATAAGTCACACCTGGGAAACTGTAACAGCATAAAATAACTAAAAATTAAATCTTGGTTTTGAAATTAGTCAGAAACACCGATATGAAAATCAATCGAGCTTATAATTTAAGAGATTGATCCATTTACACGATCCTAACTGATCCCATGTTGTTTTATAAACAAAAATAGATGGTCAAAACCTACTTAGTAACCAACAGTAATTAATAATACAAATAAGCATTATTTTCCCCACTGCTTTCAACTGCCTTAAACTTTCTAGTTCTGACACACTGCAACAAATTAAAGTGGAGGGGATTTATTTTTTATTAACTTGTAAGAGCAAAACACACTTTAGATCAAGGATTCCCAAACATTTTCAGAATAGACAGATCACCACCAATCCTGAAGAATTACTTGTGGACCTCTACTTAGTTCACATCAAACGTGCACCTGATGTTTTTGCAAGTTTCACCGTAATCACAGAACCTCTAGTGAGCCACCTCCCTCTAAGACGGTAACCAGTGCAAAAATTAAATACCTCTGGACCAATTTCACCTCTGGCTACTCTCCAAGCCATGGAACCTGATGTCCTTCCACCATATTCTCCAGGTTTGGGAGTTTTAGGAGAAATAAATTCAACAAGCTCCACAATTGTTCTTTCCAAGAGCTCTCTTCTTCTATTTTCTGACAAAGATCGTTGTCTCTGAAAATACATTTAAGAAAAAATTTTAAAAATTGAGAAAAATGCTATTTGCAATTCTGCTCTACAGTGACACCAACAGGGAAAAAAAAGAATCGAAAAAACAGAATAGCATTTAAAGTCTAGACTTACTGTTAGAAACATTAATTTTACACCGCATGTGTAAATTCAAATCAGACACAACTGCAGGGTTATTCGACAGTAGTGCTTTGGCTGTGACCTTTCATGCCCTATGTGGATTTCCTTTAAAATAAGGTTTGTGCTATGCTTATAACCTATTTGCTTAGATAATAAAACACTTCCATAGCACGTTTTATAGATATTCATATGTATTCTGTACCATAGCTGTTCTTGATATTATTTGGGGGAAAGAGAAAGCAAGCATAATTTTTTGGTCAAGCTAAGATGGAATGATTTGGTCGGAAACAGCGCTGGTTTTGTGATTAAGTCCAAACAAAAGATTCAGTCAGTTTCTGAAAGAGTTTTTTCACAGTGACTAACTCTACCATAAACAAACTATGATATCCATATTGTTTTTCAGATATAAGAAAACTGAGAAAAACACATTATCTACACTTCCAGGTAAATAAGTGGAAAAGAGGAAGAATTATATAACACGATTTCTCTGCTCACATGAAAAAAAACATGAGCATTTTTTTTGGTACAAAACTTAAAAAAAATTCATTGAGAGGCTGGGGTTTTGGCTCCATGATTTTCATGTCAAATATACAGAGATGATTTGTTAAGCCTTTTTCCTTAACTGTGGATACACCCACACAGGGTTGGAAAATTAAGTTCACACATTGTAATTTTTTTCTACTCTGGCTATTGCCCAGGCTTGCACACTCCGCCCACGAGCACCTGAAACTTCAGGCCAGTAAGTATTCCAGTTATCTCAAAAGTAGTCCTGAGTCCAGAAAGTTTTGCTATTCAGGATCAGATAAAGAGGTGTTTGAAGGTGTTTTGTTCCTGACAACAATGTGGAACTGGATAAAGGCAAGCAGATACAGAGAAATTATGAGAAAACAGCTCCAGCTCAATGAATTCCAGCTGCCAAATATCAGTTCACCTCTGCTTGTGTTGATAGATGACAGGCAGAGACTCCAGCAGCGCCTTATGAAACACCAGGCCTTCCCGAATCTAACACTGGCCTGGGCACTTTGGATACCCATATGCAGTACTACAGGTCTCATTCCAGCTCAGAGGAAGTTTCATATGGCTTACCCTAAGTTAACAATACCAGTCTACAATTTTTTTCAAGACACTTTGATGTGGGGAAACCCAGTGATCACCACTGAAACCAGTGATGCCACACCGGGAATCAGTTGCCCTTGCTCTGCAGCTGTCCTCACAGTAACTGGGAAGAAACCCTGTGAAAAAACCTGTGCTTCAACACAAAAGGGGTGTTTCAGAAGACAGGCCTCTTCTATGTTTGATACAAGAAATTAGTCAGTTCCTCAACTGTAAAGATTACAAGTATCCTAATTCTTGTCACCTCCCCACACTGTCAGTAGACTCTTGCATGTAAATGCGAGCAGCAGGTAACGCTCAGACACTGCAGAGATCAACACTGCCTGCGCTGGGAAAACCCCAACTGCCCTTCCTACAAATGACATTGGCATCAACAGCGTTCCTCTACTGAAATAGATTCCAAGCACTTACATTATCAGCTGCCATGGCTCAAACTTCCTTTTATTTTTTCTTAAGGAATTACCCTCTGATACATGCTCAGGCCTCACCTTTCTTTGGCAGACAGAGGGAATAGGAAAAAAGGTTGTGAATTGCAGCTTCAACATAATTTCTGCATCGCGTGCGAGTTATGCTGAAGATGCTTCCTGAAGGACTTTGTTCTGGGAGATGCATAACCTTTGATTTACCACTGCTGGGTAAGCAACAGATAATTCGAGGGTAGAAATTGAATTTCAAACCTTTAAACAAGGCACATTGGTTCATTTCACATCAATCACCATGAGACAGTCGCAATTCAAGCTGAATTACTAGTTTTCCATTTAAGAGCTGACCTGGCTGCAGCTACAATAATTCACAATCAGTACCAAAAAAATGAGGCCTGGAGCAAATAAAAAATAATTAGTTTCTCTGCCCCACGACCCAATTTCCAATGAAAGTTCAGGGTCCTCTCCCTCCTATTGGGGTAACATACAATGGACTAGAATAGGGCACTGCCTATTGTAGGGAACATACAATGGGCTAGAACAGGGCAGCGCCCACACAAAGCAAGCAAAGAAAACCTTTGTAGTCAGGGTGTGACGTGTTACTGTAGAATAACATCAGAGGGTTGGTAATCCACAAGCTACACACCCATATAGAAATGCCTGATGCAAATAAAACACACACAGTATTTCTGAGAAGTAAAATAGTGTGCTGAATAAATTAGATTATCCTCGCCTCTTCCATTTATCAGCGACAGTCACTCAACATCCTTGAAACTGTTGTGTTGTCTCCGCTTGACCACCAAAACAGACATGCAGAGAAATAACCTCCCAAGCCGTTGCTCTTTATGCAGGAAAGCACAATAATGATCCCTCAGATTCCATTTTCACTAACATTGCAGTATAGGTGACAATGTATACCACACACTGCGCTTCTCCAGCTGTAATGTAGAAGAATTGAGCTTGAAAGATGCAGTGTTGGACTTCTGCATCAAAAGATACCAGACTATAATATAATCTCTCCTTGTGGGGAACCAGCCTCTAGGAGATAATGGGAAAAGGGAGAGATAGTAGGAGCCTCTGCCCACATTAGTTATCTGCTGGATAGGCTGCAGTGAAGGAAACAGCACACCAGCTGAAATACAGACTTGTGACTGAGCAGCGTGGAGGAAACCTGCTATAACAGGTCTCCATGGTTCTGGGGCTGAGCTGCCTTATTCCTCTACTGCAGAAGCTGCTGAATATGACACGGAGATCCTCAAATAGCAATTTTTTAATGGCCTCTTCATTCTCACTGCATTGTTGCCTTATTGTGAACTTAGGAAAGGCCCTTTGACCAAGACAAAGGTAAGAAAGAAAAACTGTTCTTTTAGCAATCCAATGGCAAACTGTAACATTCAGTTTGTAAAAGACCAAATCCCTCTTCAGAATAAGATACCATCAAAAAGACTGACAAAGGGGTTCTAGTAGAGCCACACGACAGCTTTGCTAACACTGGAACACAACAGCGAAAGTGTGCAACAGAGCAAAAAGGGCTGGGATTTTCCTTGGGTAGAGAAAGGAAGATTGGAGAAATACAAGAGTGCCTTGGAAGCACATATGTAGTTTTATTCCCCGTACTAGTTCTTTAATGAAATTTTCTTTTAAAACATGACCAGAATGCCTGTTCTTTCATAAGATTGCTCATGTGCTGCACAGTTCCTATAAAGCAGATGGAAGAAAAGCAAGAAACAGGCCAATGTGCAACACCATCTGTTGGAGATGGCAATGTACTTTTTTTACTAGAGTTCTCTAGACTTCTGTAAGTGAAACAGAGCATGATCCTACAGTGATCATTGAGGTGAGAAAGAGGTCAGGCAAGCCTGCCCATGATTCTCTGCCTATGTTTTCCTCATTTCATCAATCTTCTCAGAGTAATTTTTCAACTTACAAGGACTTCATTTCCAAGGTTCTCTCTCCCTATGGACAACTAGTGAAGGAAGAGTCTGGTGACCAGTTTCTATTGCTAGTAGATTAGAAGAAAGGTCCCACAGATCAGTTTTGTAGCTAGCAAGGGTTCCTGCAACTCTGTACAAAGCACATGCATTCCTCAACTTCAATTCCTGATACTTTAGCTCCTTTTATTTTGCTACTCTGTGGTCAGCTTTCTCAGTGCTCCACCCTGCTATGTGACTCCAATTTTTCATTATTGGTAACACATTTGAGACCAAGGCTCGAAACCGTGAGTCCAGTTCAATTCTTCACACTCTTGGCGTGTGGGTAGAGCCCCCAGTGTTCAAGCTAGCAGATGTCTATGAAGGCAAAATCTGTTTATTAAGCCATCATGTATATACCATCACAGGAACAAAGGTTTCTATGTGCAGGAATTAGCCCTGGTAGGAAGTGGAGACAAAACAGAACCTCACAGGTGACTCAAGGTTTTGCAGTATTCTAGTATTAGCAAGTCAAGACAAGTTCACCCCATCCCAAGTTGGGAGTGGGAAAAGCTTAGCAAAGAGGAGCTGAGTACACTTGGGTTCTGTGCCTATGACACACGGGTGGTAAATGGCTCCATGTGTCTTGGGGACTTTAGGCATGAACAGTACTTTGGGCTCTGAGCCCAAGCTCTATTGATATTATCAATGCTTCTTGAAAGTCTCGGAAACGGCCTGTGAATCATTCCTTCCACTTGCCAGAGCTTATAAAAAGTTATGTAAAAAACCCCATATACATACATATATATTTCTTAAAAACAATGGTATTTATAGTAATAATTTTCAATCACAAGCATTATTGACGTGGAAAATGCTCTGCTGCCCACAAGGCGTCTACATGGTTACAAAGCAGTTGTAGTTTATTCCCAACATCTGCTGATGCACAAGTCTACTCCAAAGACATCAAGAAAACGTAGATACAGACGGTATATATTATATATATACATACACACTGTATATACACATTTGACTACAAAAAAGAGCATGAGATAATCCTTTCCCATACCATTCTTTAGATTATTTCACATTAAGTACAGCACAGTGACTGATTCTTCTGTATTCAGTGTAAAATGAGGTCTGTATTGTGAGCAGCGTTTAATATTCCCTACTGCACAGACATTCCCAGCAGGTTACCAAATGCATTCCTTTGTTCAAGGACTTTGCATTCTGAAAAGGCACTTATATTTCACTTACAGAGATCCATTTAAGAAAAGCTACCTACCGTTCTATTTAGTGCGTTAATTGTTTCACGTAGCGTAGCTTCACCGAGCACTGTCCTTCTAGAGAGTACTTCTTCATGCTTACAGCTGTATCTCCAGGTGACATCCACAACCTCAAGCACAAGTTGAAGAAGAAAATAAAGCAACCAAAAATCGCCATGTATCTTCCTTCATTTAAAGGGGTTTCTAATCGAAGTATTACTTTCTATAATAATTCTGGAAATCAGACTAAGATGGAATACATCTCAAACCTGCCTCAAGGCAAGTTTGATTTTTATTAACACCATTACTCCTACCTCATCTTTGGAAAATGCAATTACGTAGGAGAGCTTCTTTCCCCACCCAGTTTCATAGAGAAGAGGCTTATCGCAGACATTTTCACAGGGATCACAGTGAAGCCATCTTTTCTGAGATGAAGAATATACTTCAGTCCACACATGATCTATAGAACAAAGACCAAGAATATACAATGAACTATAAGGATAGATCCTCTCTTCTTCTTCTGTAGAATATTGTAACTTTTCCCAATTTGTTAAACAAAGGAAAAAGTGAAAGAACATGTTTTCTGTTAATCTAAATTCAGAAAAGTTACCAGAGTTTTCTCTGTCTTAGGATCATAGTCCCTTCCATTCAACTGAAGTCAAACCTTACTTGCAGAACTGTATTCCATCTCAACAGGCAAGACAGGGAGTTGCATTTATATTGTCTTTGTTAGCTGAAGCACATAACTTTATGTGCTGCCTGACAGCTAACACAAACTGAGAACCATGAAATATATAACCTCATTTTGCATAGGTTTGTATGAACATTATGATATTTTAGAATACCAATACCTGTATAGTCCCAGACGTATCTAGCTTCAAATCCTACAGCTCTGCAACACAGTGTGAAACAGTTAGCCCACTCGCCACAGCGCCCACGTCTGGTTTCCAGAAGTTTTTCAGGGTTATTATATCTATAGCAGAAAAACAAAATAAAACCAGAATAGTTGAAAACCCATTTCACCTTTCAAATTCCTTACATTATGATAGTTGAAAATACATTCCACCTTTCAAATTCCTTACATTATGACTGTCCTTGTGATGATTTAGACAGATTTTAGTGTCATTCAGTCCACAGAAGATAATGGACATGATTGCTGTACTGCATAAAACAAGTGTAAGCAGAATGCTACTTTTACCTTGACTCACATGACTCTACTGCATGTTTATAGCAGCACTGAAATTAATCTGTTCTTTTCAGTTTTCAAAACTAACTTAGATTTCATCCTAAAATATGGCTTTTGCATACTGGTCCTTTTGAGAGTTAGCAAAAATAGAAAAAAAACCCTGGATATTTGCTCTTTTCCCATCGACTCAGCAGAAGACGTGGGATTTTCCTGTGAAGTGAAAAATTTCGTTGAGATAACAAAAATCTACCTACATACTAAGCCAATATTAAAATTTTATTTAATTATCAAATTAAGAGTAAAAATAATAATAAGAAGAAAATTATACAAGTATTCAGAACAAGGCCACATAAAGTAATATTTTGGTTTGTTTTGTTGTTTTTTTTTTTAATCTAATAGAGCAGGTTTTGGTTCATCAACCGTCCTATCATGTTGCTTAAAACAGCTTCTATAATCTTTCAACCAACAACTTACCATTTGTTCACAAAACATACAAATGCAAAGCTGTTTCTTGAAAGACAAGAGAAAAAAAAAAAAAAAGAAACAGCAAATCTTCATATGCTCACCTTGGGAATCTGTTACAGAGCTGACACTGTTTGCAGTAGTGGTTTTCCACTCGACTGGCATTCCACCTCAGTTCATCGTCAGTAGGCAACAGGTAGTCACTTTTAGGCTCTGTCTGCCCACCACACCTGCTGCAAGGAAGATTATTTACCCAATGGAAAAAGTCACTCTTAAACCAGTCCAAGAGCTCCAACAGCAAGAAGTCCTCTTCATTCACATGTGCACCTGTGAAGTTTTTACAACACACAATTAGGTCAACCGGAAACTAATTTAGTTGAATTTTCCAGTGCCTACATAAATCACCAGCTCTGGGTCTTTATTATGTTTTTAGAAGTCTCGTTATAAAAAAAGTTTCATGTGCTACTTAAACACACACAAGAAAACCTAAATTCTCAAGACTGAATAACATCAAACCCTACATCTAAAGAATGAAAAACTACATTCCTAAACGTTACAGGTTGGGTGAGAATAAGGAATTGCTCAGTAAAACAAGTCAGATATTCAGTGAAGCCCAATCAAGTTCCTCATGCCCCCCATTCTTCCAGGACTTCAGAAGAGAACATGTTAATTCTTTTTCTACTCATTAATAGCTAAGAATAGGAAAAGAATATTTAACTACTAATAACAATTGCTTTGATTTCATAATCCCCAAAAAATAGACACTGGCCAGAGTCCAGACAACCAGGTGTAACATGAACAGACTTTCTACAAAAACAGCTTAATTACTGTAAAATGCATATATATATATACACCATGTGAATAAAGTTGAATTTGTTTATAAATTCAGCAAATAAACACTTTTGTCAGTTTATCCAAGCTAAACACAGGATGTGTTTATTTTTCTACTCCAACAGATGTCACCACAGTGGACCACCAGACTCTTCTGGCTGATTTTCCTGTGTTTGTAACAGGTGTTAGAGTCTATTCACACGCTGTCACTATTCCACCACCTGGAAATACCCCTGCTTTACCTAATTAACAGAAACAGCATTTGGAACCTGCAGACATATGATCAAATTCACACACTTAAAGCATAGAAGATACAGGAATCATCCAGGTGTTTGAAAGAGTATTTCTAGTTTCTTGTACAGTATAATTTGGTAGCATTACCTTTGTCCAGTCCTGTTGCTTGTGCCAGCTTTTTCTGAGCCTTTCCTTTCAATTGCTGGAGGGGAATTGAAGCTAGTGCTTTCTGCCGAGTAGAAGGATTCTCATACATCAATACAAGATGCTCAAAGTTTGTTTGAAGTGTTTTCAAGATATTTGCTGCCTGCAAAAGGATTTTCAGTCACAAGAGGATTTATGAATTTCCACCATAAACCAGAAGAACCAATGATGACTAAGTCAGTCCTAATTCACGAATACACAAAAGAAGGTGTAATTCATTCCTTTTCCTGGACACTGCTGCACCAGTGCACAGAATCATCACTGATGCACACTGCTTTCTTATTCATAAATGCTGTTCGTTTATTTCTACTTCCTGCTCTGGCAGATCAACACCGATATAAATTTGAACATATGGCCCTCTGACCATATACTGAACAGTGTATTTCATTAAAAATTAAATACAAGAACTCGACTTCTTCAGTCAGTTACTCTATGTGTTGCTTAGTGGCAGCTACATGTTGCATCCAACAAGGTACATCTGTATTGACTAAAATAAATAGCTAAAGTTAATAACAGTGGAGTTAGTAGCTGAGCAACCTATTTACTCCTGTTTAAAGGGGGACAACACAGAAAGTGAAATGGGATTTTAAAATTAAGAGTCTGGCACATTTTGGGGTGCAGTCTATGGCACTGCTAAATTACTTTTCCTCTACAGTTGGATCATGCTTCAGTCTTTAGTCTTGTTAAATACCATCTTTGTTTCATCAAAAATCCCACATGTTCCTGAGATGCTAGCAGCAAATGCAACATAATACACAGGTGTGAGCACTTTTTGAAAGATAATTTCTTTCAAAGGAACATTTAAATTAGGAATTATTATTTTGATGCTGGACAGTACTACAGGACCAGTCCTTACTTTCCTTAACTGCTGAAGCAGCACAGAACTGGTTTCGCTCTTACTGGAGCTCATCAGCTGTAGGTAACTGGTTTAACATCATAAACCTAATTGTGTTCAGATTCACTTTAATGAAAGTTGAAAGAACAGAAATAAGGGAAGTCTTTAAGCCAATCGCTTAAAGATCTCCACATTCTGTCAGCTTCCTGAAACAGCGTTCAGAGATATTGCTCAGCACAGAAGAAAGTTTCCCAGATGCTTTGACAATTCAGGTTTTCCCACTGGCAAACACCATCAGTGCGACATTAGTGCTTAACCAGTTTCGTGGAATCCACTGTATACCAATGAAGTCTTATGCAAATGTCTGTTAGTGTGATGAACCTCACTGCAAATCTAAGTTCGGATATCTCGTTCCTCCTATAACCACTATGTCATCAGGAAGGGATCAGAATCCACCCACCAGACTACTGACAGCCAGAGCTTTCCTTTCTCTGAGTTTCAAGAATACTTGATAAGGAACGCAGAAGAGGCAAAATAATGATGGATTATGTCCCTAGAACTGCACCACTTAGGAATACTCCGATGCCATCTTAAATAAGCCACTTTTTCCTGTGCTCACCAGGACTCCCATGAATCACAGGTGTAACGTATGGGCAAGAAATAAACGTGCCTGCACCACAAAAATTACTCTAGATCTCTTCAACATCTGACAGCAGGACATACAACAATAATCCAACTGTAGCTCTGCAGTATGCTCACTGAAAAACAAAACATCTAATGCTGTGCAAGCAAAATGGCCAAGTCATAGCCAGAAAGTATTTTATGGACTTCCTTCCAATCAACTCAGGCTATGCAGATCAAATTCAATGGCTCAGAGACCTGTTGGTATAATTCCCTGAAGACATCAGCTGAAATACAGCATTCTAATACAGTGCTAACATTACATTAGCAACGTCTCTAAACTGTAGCAAGTTTGGTCCTGCCACCCATGTTGAATCCCAAGAAGCCTGGAAAAATAATAGTTGCAGAAAAATAGATCCACAGCTCCGATGACTAGCATAAATCAGAGCAGAATATCTACAAATGAGAACTATCAACCTTGGAATACATTGTGTCAACTTGAAATCTGCAACATTTTTTTCATTGGAAGTTGTATGGATCTTGCAAAGCTTTAAAGCTTCCAGTGCTACAGCGTGTCACTTGAGCTTTTATAATCACTTCAAACCACCATCGCAGAAGTGGCTGAAACCGGAAGAACCAAGAAGCAGACCAAAAAAACCAAACCACCCCAAAACCTCAAACAAATAGAAATAAATCCAGTCATATTTGAGAGGCAACTACTAGCATGCTAACATAAAGAGATGAAATGGCTCGATATTCAATTGTCTACAACAGTTCCTTTCCCAAAGGACATTATGGGAGATGATGGGTCACTGCACACTCTCTCTCCAGATAAGCCATCACTTCAACCTATGCTTCACCATTCTTCTTCCACTGATCTTGGGTAGACATTGAGAAGAAATCGTATGTCATAGTTCAGTAACCAACAATATTCTGATAATATAATTTAAAAGATAGAAACTCTGTTTAAGGATGTATAAGAAGAGAACTTTTGGAAGGATTAATCTTAGATGAACTTTAAGACTACAGTGCCACTGGTTCTAATGGGAAAAATCCTTTAGAAAGTTAAGCCAAAGCACCCTTCAAACCTTCTATCAAAAGGCCTAACTTAATTTTTCAAAGTTGTACGAGGTGTTAAGAGTCTTCTTCCCATCAGGCTAGTTAACGTGAGATGCAATAATGCCTCTGTCTTGATAAGGAACCTCATCTCAACCTCCTGGAAAAGGGAAACACAGCCTAAATAACTACAGATGTGTCCATGCCTGGCTAAATTCCTGTCCCTCACAAGAGTTGCATGTTAAAAAAGGAAAGCCCTCCTCACAGGCTACACACAGGGGTCATAACGCATGGACTGAAATGCCAACAACTATAACCATTACAGTTGTGCTCCTGTTCTTTTGCTGGCTCTGAAATACCAAACACAGGATACAGCCTTAGTCTTAGCTTCCCATTCCTCCTTCTGTTCCCCCACCTTGCTATTTCCTTCCAACACAAATCACATTTTTTTTCCACAACAACCTGATCAATAAAACATTTATGGACATCTTAAATAAAATTTCTTCCTAAAATTCTATTTATGGCATATTTCATGGTGAAGTATTTCATGGAGACTGAAGAAAACACTCAAAATATTCAGCAACCATTGGAAAAACAAACAAAAAAAACTCCTCTAGACCAATCTCCTGCTTAAAGTAGGGTTAGCTCTAAGGTCAGACCAAGTTGCTCTGGGTTTTATCCAGTCAGGTCCTGAAAACATCCAAGTTTGGAGACTACAAGGCCTCTGTCAACCTGTCCCAACAGTTAACACTTTTTCAATCTTCACATTCAAGGTTAGTGCACCTACAAAGTTTTCAGGTTATAATTACCATTTCAAGAGACTGCACAAGTGATGCTTCTGGTCGCTGGTGAGCAGGGGCAAGAACAGAGTCAGCAGGTCTTGAAGGCTGATGTGCAACTGTCTGAGTGCTGGCCACAGTATCAGAGGATCCTGCCCTGTGGATTTGATTTGCCTCATTCAGTCTGCTACTCCTCTCTCCAGCAATTAAGTCTCTGATTTTACGTAGCTGCTCAATTGAAGCTTCCTTAGGGAAAACCAGGTGAGTTTCTCCCTGAAATTTAGACAAATTAATCCAGCAGTTAATGCAGGTCTACACTAGTCAATGGTTTGTATCTACAGCTAACAGTGGTATCATTTACTGGGTATCATTTACTGGTAGCTAGCACACTAAGGTTTGGCAGGATTCAGTCTTCAGATTAGGTCCCTCACAGCAGAAGCTATTAGATCAAAAACCTATAGTCAGTCTACAGAAAAAAAGTTCCTAACAATGTGCTTTTGTTAGTAACTTATTTTGCAGAGCCACACATGGACAAGGGACAATGCAATTATGGTTTGGCAGAGAAAGTAGCAACAACAGAAATGAACAATGAACGCTCAGTTCTCACAGTACAGCAGCAAAACACCTGTTAACCCAGGAGGGTAGGCAGTTTTGGGGGAAGAAGCCTCTAGAATGGCATCTGCTGGGAATTCTCTTCTATACCAATATCTTTTAGGTTTTATAAGTTTTCAGATAGGAAATATTAAAGACCTGAACCCAGCTTGATTTCTGTGTTCCCATTTGTAATTGTAACATGATTACTGGTAGCATAACAAAAGATAAGTAATTACGACAGAAGCAAGTATCAGCGTACTTAACATGAAGAAATAGGTTATGAAAAACGTTAATATCCTGAAGCATTTATACATTGAGAGTTTCGGTTTCTACCACTATAGCACTTCTATTTATTAAACTGAGTAATTTGTTTATCTACAGTTACCTCAGGTCTCTTATCATTGCAGATGCAGTGCTTCACTTTAACACTTATAATCACCATAAAAATAAATGAAATGTATCAATATAGCAGAAGAGTCCTTATTTTTTAATCGAAAAAGTTGACTTACTAAGCAGAGAAAGAAGAAGGAACAATTTTAGTTATTGCAGTTGAAGTCTGTGAGCTCCAGCCTCAATTGACACAACCAGAACGCTGAGCCAAGATGCTCTTAAAGATCTGACAGAAGTGGGAATAGTATTTTATAGCATTTAAAATGTTATTACTGCTTGAGTGCTTCACTACCTCCTGGCAAACACACATCATTAAAAGTCATCTCCTGAACATTGGCACAAGAATAAATCCGCAGACCATTTCTCCCTCTGCAGTCACCATTTCTTTCAGCATATCTTTTTTTTTTTCTCCCCACATTAGGACAATTACACTAACTAACTTTACTCAAAGAGAAGGCAGAGGTCTCATGACAACTGGACCTAAATAACTTAGTGTGTGTACCCATACAGAAGCGTGGCATCAAATAGACAAATTAAGGCAAAGCTAGAGCAAGAGCTTTTATGATTAAACAAGAGTTGGGTTTTCAGTCCAGCTCTCCTGTTATTACAAAGGCTGCTTCTTTCTTAACAAGCTTTGGCAGTTGAAGTTCTGCCAAGACCAGGACCACTTCAAGACACAAAGCAATCTTTGAAATACATCTTTTTGACTGCAACAGAATCAAGATTCACTCAAGACTATTTAAGGATACAGTCTCATAACTGGCTTAAATGGCTTAAAAGTCCCACCCTCCCACTACTTTAATAGTCTGCTGCCATTCACTGCTGTCATGGCAACACAAGTAGTTCCCAAGCTGCACTGTGAATTGGCTGAAAAATACTCGTTTTTGTTTTGTGGGATTAATTTTTAATCAGAATAATTTCCTTTATCTAATTATCTAACTCACTATGAGGCCACACAGGCCCTACTCATGATAGGAACAAGCAGCAGAACAGAACTTAGCCTTCCAAATGATGGTTTTGACACACAGATTTACAACATGTAAACTACCTCCCGATGATGCAGCCTGATGTCCACCTAACAGTGAGGTGCTACTAAGAGAAGGGGTTTTCACCCCCCTGCCCATCATTTCCTTTGTGCCAGTACAGACACATATCTGGGCACTGAGCAAACTAGTAGGGCACCTCAGCAGTGGGAAATCAATCTTAGCACAGATCTGCTTAGCTCTAGCTTCACCAGATTTCTGAAGTAGCCTCATCTACATTTTCTGCCGGTTAACTGCAGATATTTGCAAACAAGGATTGAAAGAAAATTAAGAAAGCAGCAACTGTTTTATAATCTAGTGCCTTGCAACTGGGGAAAAAAAAAAAAAAGTCTGATTTTAAGTTTCAGCATGTAAACTCATAAAGACATCAGAAATGGCTAAATTATACTCACCTCTTGAAATCCCATCTCAAATAAACATTCAACTGCTCCTCTGACAGGCAACAGCCTCGTGGAAAATGCTGGATTTCCAATCCGAATTAATCTATATTTTTCTTCATAAGGATTCCTGAAGAAATTGAAAGTTTTAATTATGTTTCCAAATTAAGTAAACACTTAAAAGCTGGGTAAGTGTATTAAGTAGCAACAGTCATTCACAATAGATTTTTTTAAAGTTTAGCTTCATTCATACCATGTAGGCAAAACATGAAGCCCACCTAAAACTTCGACTTAATTCATGTCCTTCTTCATTTAACTTTGAGAGTTACAAAATTGGCTCTAAATTCTAGTTTGCAACTTAGGTTCATAAATATGCGTTTTGTGCTCCTAGCTAGGAAGGCTTAGTCTGCAGTGACACTTACAGACAACTTCAGGCCCACTCTATCCCCCTCTCCCTCCACCTACCCCCCTCACTGGAACTCCTCAGCCATGTGCCGGACGATTTTAGGCCCACCATGGAAGCTATGCTAAACTTCCTGGTACACAGGGTAAACTACTGCGGTCTCTGATTTTTGCAGGGCTACCTCTCAGCTCCTCCTTCAACTCTTTTAAACTTTCTTCTCTTGCCTCTTTAAGCAGAGTCAGGCCAGGACCCACTGTTCTCTGTCATACAGCACAGTTTTCACGAGTGGTTGACAAATCAGATATAGACAGGGAGGGGCAGCTCCTATGTCCTGAGTTGCCTGAAGACATCAAGATCAATCACACATGCTGACACATATATATACTCTTACAGATCCACTTCGCAAAAATGAAACTATAATTAACTCTTTATACCAATCTTACTGAGTCAGAAAAGAAAGGCAACGGAACAGCCCAGTAACTATTTTAGCATTACATGTTATGAATCCACTGATTTCTAGGTGCTTAAATGCTGGCAGAATCAGGGCCAACTGCAGGCTGTGACGTTTCGCACAAAAAACAAGCCCTCAAAACAAACTAGCCAGCAATAAAGAAATAAAAGTCAAAGCCTCTACACGTGTCTGTGAAAAACAATCTTATTTTTAAGTGATGACAAAACGAAAGGAGATGATTTTGAACGTTGCTGTTACATAACCGAGTCGAAGCACAGGGCTCACCCTCCAGACAGCCAGTCTGTCTGGAAGCCCAGGAATAAACCGCTGCGTGTGAGCACTTCATAACAAATCGGTTCTGCAGCTGCATTTAGGAGCCCAGGAGGAGCTGCCAGCTCCACAGGCCGGCCCTTGTTCTCCTGCAGCCGCGGCAGCCCAGGGGCCGGGCTCGCCAGGCCGCTGCCGTCCCTCGGCACCCACCCCAGACCCAACCGGGCGGTTGTCTACGGCAGGACAAGCCGAGCCCCCCTCCGATCCCGACCCCCGGGTCCCTTTCGGGACACAGCGGCCCAAAGCCCCCCGAACTGCTCGCCGCGACGCGGGGCCGAGGCGGCAAGTTCCTGACAGGCCGGCGACCTGCCGAGGCGCCTCCCGCCCCGCTCACCGGAGGATGTTGTCCGCATAGGTGAGGAGCAGCCGCGAAGCCTCCAGGAAGGTCTCCTGCCCGTTCTGGCAAAGCTCGGTGACGGCGGGGGAGGCCGGCGAGGAGGAGAGCCCCACGGCGGCCGCCATCGCACCCGGACAGCGCCGCCGGCGCCTCAGCGCTGCGCCCGGAGCGCGCATGCGCAGCCCCGCCAGGCCTGGGGGCGGCCGGCGTCTCCCTCAGGCTCCCTCAGCCTCCCTCAACCCACCCAGGCTTGAGGCGGGGTTGGGAAGCTCGAAATTTCTGTCGCTGCTTCTTCTAGATGACCAGTTTGTGTTCTTAGGGCAAGAACCGCCCTTGCGCAAAGAGGTCTGTAGCCCTTCGCTTGCGTTCTCGACGCCTGCGGTAGCGAGGCCAGAGGAGAGCCAGCGAGTTTCTCAGGGGGCTGGAGCACTCTCCTGTGGGGACAGGCTGAGCTGGGGCCGGTCAGCCTGGGGAAGACCTTATAGCAGCCTTCCAGTACCTAAAAGTGGGCTACAGGAAAGATGGGGAGGGACCCTTTATCAGAGTAGTAACAGGGCAAGGGCTAGCGGTTTTAAATTGAAAGAAGGAAGATTTAGAGATACTGGGAAGAAATTCTTTCCTTTGAGGATGGTGAGGCACTGGAACAGGTTGCCCAGAGAAGCTGTGGGTGCCCCATCCCTGGATGTGTTGAAGGCCGGGCTGGATGGGGCTTGGAGCAACCTGGTCTTGTGGGAGGTGTCCCTGCCCGTGGCAGGAGGGTTGGAACTGATGATCTTTAAGGTCCCTTCCAATTCTAATGATTCTATGATTCTAGGATTTAAAAAGTTCCAAGGAAAAGAGGTCTTTAAAGTTCAGGCTGGACTGTGATTATTAGTGAACGTTATGCTCTAGCTCTGCTGAATGATTCTGGCAGGTCATTCTGCACAGCTACTACAGATTTTGTAAAGAAGACTGTACCTATCCTTTACAAAAGCTGAGATTTAACTCAAGTTAATTAACTTTTGCTGAGATTACAGTTATTATTCCTACTAGCATAGTTTAAAAGTCAGTAATTTAGCCTTCAAAATCATGGAATTGGTACAAAAGTAACAAACTTTTAATTTAAGATGATGCCATCTTCCTTGGCTGCTTCTTGAACTTCTAAGTTCTTTTCCATACTTTTCATATAGCCGTGTGACTGTTGCATCAAATTTAAAGATTAACTATGTTGCTGTATGTGTAACATAAGTACAGAATGCTTTCAAGTAGAGCATTTGTAAATAATGCTTTTAAGAATAAAAATAAGAAAACCAAGAGCCAACTTCCAACACATCACCTTAAATGCCAAAGGAGCAGTATTTTTAAAGGGAAACAAAATACAGTATCTTCATTTAAAACAAAAATCTATGCAAGTGTTGATTTTTTTTATTAAATATTGCATTCTCCTCCTTTTAGGCATGTGTTTGGGGTTTTTTGTGCGTTTTTGTTTTTTTTTTTCCCTGTAGTAGGTGTTTGAAGTCGTTGTTGATGAGACTTTGGTACACGTTTTATGTTCTACTATGACAGCTCATGGACTTTGTGTATTTGAAGCATGGTGCCACTGTCTTTCTCAAGTGAAAACTTAATTGTTCTTACATGCCATCTCAGGCACAGCAAGTGGCTTGGTCTCAGTTCAGATCACACACTGGGGCTCCTGCATCTGGAAGCAGCACCAACAAATAGTTTACCTCTGTGTATTGGTGCTATTGTTGTATTTGTACGTGTATTTTCAAAACATTCCTGCCAGGTCAGTGATCAGCTGCTCTTTGTTTACATCTTGCTGTTCTCTCTACCTGCGTTTCAGCCGTTGTGTGGAGGGGCACACGGTACCCAGGAAGGTGACAGCAAAGCTGAGAGCTGGTGGGACGATCTGGGAGGGCAGGGGTGTCCTGGGTTGAGAGACCTAGGACTGAC
The DNA here is from genome assembly GCA_013400375.1 of Thinocorus orbignyianus. Classification (NCBI taxonomy): domain Eukaryota; kingdom Metazoa; phylum Chordata; class Aves; order Ciconiiformes; family Thinocoridae; genus Thinocorus; species Thinocorus orbignyianus. The sequence goes on from VXBW01007863.1 coordinate 579,188, forward strand.
TTTTCTTCTAATGCTGGGGAAAATTGCACTTTTAGAAGGCTCTCGTGTCTGAGTTCATGAAAATATTTGCTTTATGGCCAGCCAGGCTCTGTGAGATCCAAGGTCTCAGTTTTCGGGCCTTGCCAGGTGCAGGGACGAGGAGGAGCAAGGCCTGGGTGTTTGACCCGAGCTGGCCAACAGGGTTATTTCATACCGTGAACGTTACATTCAGTATAAATTAGAAAAGTTCGCTGCGTAGCTGGCTCTCCCTTGATGGCGACGGTCCAGACAACTCCTTGCCCCGGTGCCGGACCCCCGAGGCCTTCCATTCCCTTCCCCTCACCCCGGGCCGCCATCTCCGCCGGCTGCGGGAGGAGCCGCCAGGCCGCGCAGTCCACCGCCGAGCTGCCGATGCACTCGCCCGGGCTCCTCACCGATTGTGACATCGGGGATCGTCTACAACGCCGTCCCCGGTTCCCCCCCGTCTCGCCCCGGGTGGTCCGGCCCTCCGCACCGCCCGGCCGGGAGGCGGAGCCAAACCATCGCGGAGCGGGGGGGGAGCGTGTCCGGCGGAGGTACCGCTAAGGGCTGGGCCGGGGGGAGGCGGAAGGGTTGGTAATGCGGCAAGGGTGAGGTTCCTCGGCCGCGGCTGTCAGTACGAGGGGTGCGGGGGAATCTCCTGGCGCCTTCGGTGCGGCTTCAACTCCTGGTTTAAACATTAAATGTAGCTTAATGTCTTTAAAGTCCCGGTGGCTCGCCTTCCCGGGGAGAAATGATCCGTTGCCAGAGCCGTGCTGCAGCCTTTGGCCTGCGCCGGCCCCCAGAGGGCCTCGTCAGGCCTGGCCGCCCATGGGGCCTGGCGGTCGTACGGCTGAGGAGGTGCTTTGATGGTGCATCCCGCTCCAGCGCACTTGGGGTATGGTCCCCCTGGCAGTCTAAATGCCCCAGGGCTGATAAAGGATCCGTGGAGGTAGAAGGGTGAGGAACCTTGTCAAAGATTTGTCATTGCTTCGAACCAGGAAGAGCTCCTTGGCTCCAGAGTTTTCTAGACTGTTCTCCCTGCCATAAAGGTTGAGAGGGTGATGTGCTTAACACGGTAATGGTAGGACACGCACTTTCAGGTCAGCATGGGCTTCTTCCCTTCTTCCTTTAGAAGAGTAAAGTGGTTAATGCTCGTTGTTGATACATCCAGCCAGCTGGTAGTTAAGGCCCATGGGGTAGTTTTGCAACAAAACTTTGTGGTCCGCTGTGGTGCACAGTCGTATTCAGCAGCCGCTTAAGCTAAAGGAGCCCACTGGAGGCATTCACAGAGTCTGTCCTGTCTGTGGTAACACGTGCTACTCCAGATTACAGACATGGAAACCACATCCCTTTCTACAGGGTTGAAAATAGGCTTTCAGGTTATTAACTTTGCGTACTTGGAACGTTTTTCACATTGGCTGCTTTATTATTCTGTGTTTTCCACCACCCCCCAGTTACAGGAATGCGCTAGAAGTGATTCGATTTCCAGCATGTTCTCACAGGATCTATTAAAGATTGCAAATCTTCATCTCCGGAGTCTGAATTTAAATCTTCGTTTACAAAACCAAAGAAGAGCTTTCAGCAAGTCACCACCTACATATCGAAGGAAAGTAGTTGTTACAGGTATTGGCTTAGTGTCCCCTCTTGGTGTGGGGACTCAATTTGTGTGGAAGCGTCTTCTCCAAGGAGACAGTGGGATTGCATCGCTAGACGGGGAAGAATATGCAGGCGTCCCTTGTAAAGTGGCTGCTTGTGTGCCAAGGGGAAATGAGGAGGGTCACTTCAGCGAAGAAAGCTTTGTGTCAAAGTCAGAGATCAGATCCATGAGTTCTGCCACTGTTATGGCCATTGGTGCAGCAGAGCTGGCCATGAAAGACTCCGGCTGGTCTCCACAGTCTGAACAGGATCGCTTGAGTGCCGGTGTGGCAATTGGGATGGGAATGGTTCCCCTGGAAGAGATTTCTGATACAGCCGCTTTGTTTAAAGTGAAGGGTTATAACAAGGTCAGCCCATTCTTTGTTCCAAAGATTTTGGTCAATATGGCAGCCGGCCAGATCAGCATTAAATACCAGCTGAAAGGACCAAATCATGCTGTGTCAACTGCTTGTACCACAGGCGCACATGCTGTTGGAGACTCCTTTAGATTTATTGCCGCTGGTGATGCTGATGTCATGTTGGCTGGGGGGACTGAGGCTTGCATTAGTCCTTTGTCCTTGGCTGGATTTGCCAGGGCTCGGGCCCTCAGCACAAGTTTTAACTCAAGCCCTAAAATGGCCTGTCGACCGTTTGATTCACAGAGAGAAGGGTTTGTAATGGGAGAGGGTGCTGCTGTGCTGCTCTTGGAAGAATATGAACACGCTGTACAAAGAGGTGCTAGGATCTATGCAGAAGTTTTAGGTTATGGACTGTCTGGTGATGCTTGCCACATAACAGCACCTAATCCAGAGGGAGATGGTGCATTCAGGTAAGAACTCTATGTTGATTATGACAACTACTTCATACGTTAATTACAGTGGGTACATGTGTTTCTGTTATTGCATCCTTTTCCTCAAGAAATACTGTTCAATCTTGAATTAATATTCCAAATGCCTGAAAAGTTTAACTGAAAAATTAATGAGCTTCTGGTAAGGTTTTGCCCCAATTTTCTTTTTTCAGTCACAAGGTGAAGGCCAGTTTTTACTAGAATCAGCATTTTGTGCATACTTACAAAAGTTTTCTCTATGTGAAAAGATCAGAAATCATATTTTTTAAAAGATTTTTGTGATAGGACAGAACCTGTTCAGGTTCTCCTTCACCCTTTGTCCATAGAGAAGAGACACCACACTGCAAAAGTAGGTCACGTCATTTGTTGTGGTCTGAAAGGGGAATAACGTTCCTAAAGAAATCCCAAGGGATGAAAGCTGTAGAGCACTTGGAGGATGTAGTTTGTTAGAATGAGTACTGTAGGTGTAATTAGCATTAATTTGGGGTATTCTTATTTAGAAGAAAGCTTTGGCTCTTCATAGGGGAAATATGTAGATCGTGTGCCTGTGCTACTGTCATGTTTAAATACTTCATTCTGATGCAGCTCAGAGTGTTGGTGCAGGGGCAGAGCAGAAATACACTTCAGGACTGTTCAGTGAGATGGTAAAGCTTCATCATTGTTAATACCATCACAACCAATTCACAAGGAGATGATATTCATCTAATCCTTATCTTTGACCTAATTAAAATGTCAGTTAAATTATATAAGGATATGAACTGTTTGTGAGCTTTGTGTAGGCTGAATGCTTTTGTTGACACGGGAGTCGTCAGTCAAGATTTAGTTTGCATTATTCTGAATGTATGTGAATGTTTAATAACAAAATTCAATATATCACTGCAAAAATAGATGAAACTGCTGCATGGTATTGTCAGGTTATGTTTGCATCTTTATTGGGTTCACAGATTTTTCAGGAAGTGTAATATACCAGGTTTCCCTCTATGCTATTTGATTCATACTTAATTGTTCTGCAGACTTGGGTGTGAATTGAGTAATCAGGAGTGTCTTATCTCAGATTTTCAGACTTGTTTACTCTTGAGATGATATGGCAATATATTGTAACAGAATTTTTGTATATTTTGTGATTGCAGTAGCATATAAATTAAATTCACAGTGGGAAGTAGTTGAAAGTTAATCTTGGTATCTCCAAAATGTTGAACCTTTCCACCCTTGAGATGAGATAATACATTTTAATGCAATCTTCACACCAATATTATATTACTCCAGTGGTATATGGATTAAATCTGAAATGTATAGGCTTCTCTTACTGTTCTGTAGGGATTTTATTTGCCACATCAAAAAATCTCAGGGGAATGTATTTTTTTGTCATCTTCTAGTAACGACTTGAGTTGGAGACTAATATGTATATTGGAATAAACCTGCAGGAAAGGAGGGGCAAAGCCAGGCTCAGGAGCGTGGATATAAAGTGTGTTCTACACAATTAATGTTATCTCCTTAAATAAATATGTTCTTACAGATGACGTATGTAACTAAATTGACGTCTGTTTCCCTCAGGGTTGATCAGTAATCTTTTTAGCCTGAATGTTGGCTCACTGTGGCCAACATCATAAGCTAAGCATCAGTGGCCTACACCCTAAGATAAGCTGGATGCTTTTGAGGGTAGAAGGCTGTACTGGAAATATTTGAATTTGTCCAGCAGCGTGTGCTATCTTTTTTCTTTGAGCTTCTTTTTACTTATTTTCTGTACATTTCAAAAGAGTCGGTGGTCCTTTGCTCAGAGATACTTCGTTAAGCTGTGTGTGCAAGGACAGATGTGCGATTCGTATCTTCCTTTCTGTGGGAAATCTGTGATAAAATTGCAATATGGAGCTGTATTGATCTTTCTGTGGTTTTCATAAAAGAGCATGCTTTATAGAGGAGTCACAGCCCATAGGTCATCAGGAGTCAGAACAGAACATACTGTGTCGAGGTAGAAAAGTGTGACTTTCAGTAAATTTTGTTTTATGTATAGCCTCTGGAAAGGATGCACAAGAAGCCCACATGGAAGATGACTGCAGAATTTTTCTTTCCTTTCACGATGTTGTTATTAGATAGAGCAAATTGGTGTGTGGTTGTTTGGTTTTTTTTGATACTATTTTAATTCCCTAATACTGTAAATATGAGGGGAAATAAAATGTAAAAACTAGGAAATCTTGTCGCTTACAATGGGAAGGGGATTTCTTGGACCATTTACTGAATGGTACATTATCTGTCGCTACACTAGAGAAACTTCAGTGGAGGGAGTTTAAATGTTTGTAATAGTTTCAGGTAGTTATTTCTCAGATGTTTTCAAATTTTACATTGGAAAGGGTCTTTGATACATTAATGTAGCCTGCAGATATTGTTTGCTATATCTTCTTTCTTTCTCTTTGTATTTTCCAACTGTGGAATTTTTATCAGCAAGTCTGATTTTATAGTGGGCCTCACCACTACTGTCTTTTCTTGGGTGGCTAAACGTAGATGCTTGTGCATTTAGTTAGATGAATCCTTCTCTTGTCATTTAGACCTCTGGTAAAATATGTCATGCAGGTTTTCACATTTGGTAAACATTTCAAAACACCCTGTACTTTTGCCTTAGGTCTGTACATGCGTGTTAGTGACAAAAATGTAACGGGAAATTCAGCATTCTGTCTTCTCTTTTTTTCCTTAGGTGTATGTCTGCAGCAATAAGAGATTCTGGGGTCAAACCTGAAGACATAACATACGTCAATGCACATGCAACTTCTACACCTCTAGGAGATGCTGCTGAGAATCAAGCAATCAAGAGACTTTTTAAAGATCACTCACGTAATATTGCAGTTTCCTCAACAAAAGGAGCAACGGGACATCTCTTGGGGGCTGCAGGAGCTATTGAAGCAGCTTTTACTGTGCTGTCCTGTTACCATGGAATTTTGCCCCCTACTCTCAACTTAGAGAAAACAGAGGCAGAGTTTGATCTCAATTATGTTCCTTTAAAAGCTCAGGAGTGGAAAACTGAAAAACGACGCATAGCACTCACAAATTCATTTGGCTTTGGTGGTACCAATGCAACTTTGTGCTTTGCAAGTGTTTAAGTTGTGTGTGTTGGGAAAAATGAGACTCACAATGATTTTCTGTACTGCCACCCTTGGTGTGTACTGTCATCTTTTCTCAGCTTTGAGAGTTGCTCATTTGATACACTTTATTCAGCCCAACGTTATTCACCCTGATCAGTAATTCTTTTAGAAAGAGGGAACTTCTTTTACTCATTTTAATAAAAGTAAGTGGAAGACCTATTCTTCGTGTGGTAAAGAATTTGTTCTTGACTAGAAGAGGAGACATTGATCATTTTGTGGTTTTACTTCATTAGAATAGGTTCTTCACATGCACATGGCACAGAAATTGCTCAGAAGCATTTGTGTGAAAGGGACTCTGGCTAACGTGATAGGACCCAAAGTCGTGACGATGACTTAGTGCATGATGATGCAAGGTTTATGGCTGAGCTCCCCTTTGTTACTCATTCCATTTATAGTTCTGTCTTTTTCCTCATTCAAATACTTAACGGTTGCAAATATCATACTTATGTCCATTCTTCCACACAGATGACAGTAATACAGGAGTTCATAAGATTTCTGACAGTGGTTCATATTCTTTTCAGCTTCATTCATTTCCATATATTGTGTTACCTCATGAGGCGTGGAGCAGTAACAGTGAGGTGTGCATACAGCACGGCCTGTGCATCTTACATGTGGCACAGGGTCGAATTAGTAGGTGATAACCTGTTTTCTGCAATATTAGACAAGAATAGCAAGGTAGTGTCGTGGTTTGGCCTCGGCGGCAACAAAGAGCCACGTGGCAGCCCGCTCGCTCTGACTCCCCACAGCGGTGAGGAGAGGATTGGAAGGAAAAAAGGCAGACTTGTGGGTTGGGACAAAAACTGTTTAACAGAACAACAAGTATTACGGGGAAACAATAACACAGATGGGGGGAATACAAACACGAGTACGATACCGACCACAGCCCGCGCCGTCCCGACCACCACTGGCGTCATGCACGCTCCCCGGCCCCGGCTGCTCATATAAACCCCGATGCCGCCCGGCCAGCTCCCTGCTGCCCCTGGGCCTGGTGCACATGGGATGGAATAGCTGTGCCCTGACAGAGCCAGGGGAGAATTAACCCCGTCCCTACTGGAAACCAGGACAGGTAGGTATTTGAGTATGGTATTGAGGATTTTAGAAGGGGTTACACAGAAAGAAAAAAGACTTTTGAAACCCCTGGTTGTTCTGCCAAAATGGAAACATGGAACTAGTCAATCTTGGAAAAGCAAGGAATTTTACCAGGGGGATTGTGGGTGGGGGTTGGTGAGGAAGACATGCAACATGCAAGAAACAAATCTGGGTATTTTGTTGAGGATGAGAAAGGGGAAGAAACAGAACAGGACAATTAGGACAGCTGACGTATTGATGGTTTAGGTTGTCTCTTGCAAAGAACAAGTACAGGACTTTGGCTCTTTCTTCTGGCACCAGTCAGCATCTTAGCCAAGTGGTACCTCAGTCAGTAGCGTGGGTGTGAGTGAAGCCAGACACCCCAATCGCTTGGTTAGTTTTTTTAAAAGACTTTTCAAAATGTCAGTCTTGGCCTTTGACCTGTGTAAGTGGAGGCAAAATACCTCACTGGGTTTAAAGTAAAGGATGTATAAAGTAGCTTTACAATAAGTAAATTTCATTCTGGAAAGAGACTACTAATGGATTATTGTGAGGCTTAGCAGTACCCTAAAACCTCATTATTTATAAAAATGGTCTGAATGATGATATGAAGCAGCATAATTTTTACATTTGCTGTCTTTGTTGAATAGAAGGTTGAAGAGAATGATGAGAAAAATGCAGTTGGAGAATGATTAAGACTCTTTCAGAAGCTGAGCTCATACAGAACAATGCAGTCCAAAATAGGTTAAGGAATAATAAGCCTGGAAACAAAATAATATATTGCCAAAGGGAAACTGTAAGAGCACAGAAACTAGAGAGAGTATGGGAATCTGCTGTTGGGAAAAACACCTACAAATCTCTTTGCTTGTGGTTATTAATAGTAGCAGTACATTGAATGAGGACCTGGATTGCGTGCAATGTCAAAGGCATATAAAGTTCAGGATTAGCCTCTGAAAATTATGTGCAAAAAAGGAATTATTTTAAAGAATTAAGCCTTCAGGAAAGTGCTAGGAAAAGCGTTGTGATTTTGGAGGAAATCAGCCAGCGAGTTTCTTTTGGAGATGGTATTTTCTCAGGCAGTTGTAATCCAGGGTGGAATATGGGTAGGGTAAATAGTGCTGCATTGTTTTGGCCTGGCTAAACTCACCCAAGCTTGTGACATAGCTGCAGACGTGTAATTAATATTGTAGCAGAGATATGCTTTCCTTTCTCTCTGATAGCAGAGATGGTGGTCCCAGGGGCGCTGGATGCAGGCTCTTGTGTATCAACCATGAAAAGACAGATTACGCTGTCATGCAGAAAAATAAAACAGAAACTGAAGTGATTAAAATATCTTTCTCCTCATTTCAGCTCATTGCAATTTAATCATCTGTTGCAGGTAACCTTCAAACCATGAAAGCTTTGTGATGATAGTTATGTTAGGTGCTTTGATTATGGATGATTTTAAGAGGCCTGGATGCAGTAGTAGACAGGGTAACCTGTAGGGAATTAAGATTTTTTTTTTTTTTAAATGAATAGAACTAAAGTTTAACCCCTGTCTATTTGATTTTTTTTTTGTATAGTTTTCATTTTTATGTACTTGTTTGGAGTCATCTCTTTTTAGCACGTACCCCGCTGAGCTGATCAGGGACTACTTACTGCTAATTACTGCTTTATTATGGTAGCTGTAACCATAAAAAGAAAATAGATCTCTCTTTGTTGCTAAACTCTTTAGTGGACAAATTGACCAACATATTAAAACAGAATGGTTTCCCTTAAAATGCTCCTTTCACCTCAATAAGCAAGAGATGCAATGATCCAGAGTTTGGACCAAAAGAAGCTTAATATTTAGACTCATAAGCTTGTAGTTAGTTACAGTCTTATAAGCAAAGCCTGGGAACGCCAGCAGAGTGTTTATTTTGAAGCCCGCTTCTGAAGTGGTGCAATACACTTGTGAGATCCGGGTGCTCCAGACAGGATCACAGAGTGGCCAAGGCTGGAAGGCACCTCTGGAGATTGCCTAGTCCAGCCCCGCTGTGCAAAGAGGGTAAGACCCTCCAGAGCTGTGTCTTCTCCATGCTAAACAGTCCCAGCTCTCTCATCTTCTCCTCGTATGTCACATGCTGCAGTTCCTTCATCATCTGTGTGGCCCTTCACTGGACTTCAGTATGTCAGTGTTTCTCATGTGCTGGGGAGCTCAGGACTCACCCAGCACTGCAGATGTGTCTCAGCAGTGCTGAGTAGAAGGAAGAGATTGTCTCCCATGATGTTCTGCTGCTGCTCTTCCTAATGCAGCCCATGATGCTTTTGGCTGCCTCTGCTGCAAGGGCAACTGGTCCCTCAGGACCACCAGGTCTTTTTCTCTCAATCTGCTTTGCAGCTGGTTAGCTGGAGGGTGAATGGTGCATGGACTAAGTCCTCCTCAGGTGCAGGATTTGGCATATCCCTTTGTTGAACTCCATGAGGTACCTGTCAGCCTGTTTCTCCAGCCTGTTGAGGTCCCTCTGGATGGCAGCACACCCAGCTGCTGCATCGACCGCTCCTATCAATTTTGTATCACCAACCAACTTGCTGAGGGCTCTTATCCTGTTGTCTAGGTCATTAATGAAGGTGTTAATCAATACTGGTTAGTACATAGGTCAGTGTGCCTAGGTTTTTTTCTAAGGCACACAACACATTTTCTACTAATGAAAGAATTTTTAAATAATGTCTTGCTAGTTCCTAAATGATTTCAAATTAACATCCAGTTAAAGCCTGAAAGAGTTTTTGAGCACTGTATGGAGAATTTCTACCTTTGACAGTTTTTGAGGAAAGGTTTCCAAAGACTTTTTTCTTTCACACTGTAGGTTTTGGTCCTTCATCAGTATATGCTTGTCTTATTGTGAAGTGAAAAATGTTGCTCTATCAGAGAATGAAAAGAATGTGTATTGAGTTGCTTAGTTTTCCTCCCCTCCTTTCCCCCCGCCCCCATCTTATACATTACCAGTAGATTTTACTGTCTGAAAAACTAAAAAAAACCAAAACCAGCTTTGGCTATATTTTCTCAGTTTGAATCATGAAAGTATGCAGCATTTTAAAGCAATAAACAGCCCAAACTTTGAAATGTAAGTAACTTTGCTTTATAAAAATGTGAGTATCAAGGAGAAGCCCAAACCCTTTGTTTCAAAGGGAGCTGGAATAGTGGAGAATAGTGCAAAATGGAAATATCAGTTTTAAAGGCATGTGTGAGTCCTCATCGTGCTAATTTTCCTGGAGAGCTTTTGTTCAATAGCTTGCAAAAATACACAAGTTCAGCTTCTACAGTGCTAAAAATGGACTAACTAGCTTGCATGGTATTTGAGAGATCCAGGCTACATGCTTTTACAAAAGCTCTCTGTGCTACTTCAATCAAGCTACTGACGTTCAGGCTCGAGTTCTTGAATATGCACTTAGAAATATTTGTATCTTCCTCTGGTTTTGATATCTAAATCACATTTCACCTGAAACAAAAAGGCATTTGATCTGTAAGTACCTTTTTGAGTTTGGACAAGCCTTCCAGGGCTTCTGTTCGTTATCCGGACACAATCAAACGTCCCTACCTCTTACAATGTGGGAAGAGTAACTACCCTCAAGATTTAGATTCCGTAGTAATGTTGGCCCAAACTCACTAGCTAGTTTTCGCAAAATAGGAATTTGAAACTGAAATTAGAATTTTTCCACAGCTAATACCATAGTGAAAATATTCCTTCCATCTGAATATTTCTATCAATCAAGACCATGTAGGCTCTTCAGTTTAATCAGCATAGATCGGCCCATCTGAGATTAGAAATAATTCTGTGTATGTGACAGTTCAGGAATATACCTTTAGTTCCCCCCCGCCTTTATTTTTGAGAAGGCGGCAGACTCCCTTTTGATTTCTGAAGTTACCAGAAAAAGCTAGGATAAAGGCAGTTTTATAACTTAAGCAAAATATATAGTAGTTTCTGCTTGGGCAGTAGACACAACTCCAACTTTTTTAACAGTGATAATTAATTTTAACTTGGTAGAAAACCAATTTTCTACCCAGAGTTATTGAACTGTAAAGAAATATGCCAGTATCAATTGCTTATAGTCAGTATCTCTGTGTGGGAGGCACAATAATTTTAGTATGACAGCTAATACACAGGAACACCAAAGTGGTAGCATTGCAGCTATTGCAGCTCAAGGTCTCTGGCAAAATATTTTAATAGGAGTGAAGTGAAATAAAATAATAATAATTGAAAAAATAATATGAAAAGATTTGAAAAAATAAGTTTGAAAAATAATTTGAAAAAAAAATTGAAAAAATAAATTGAAAAATAGTTGAAAAAAAAGACCTATTTCCATAAAGAGCAGAAGAAATGCAAAATAGGAACTAGGAAATATACTTGAAAAAGAGAAGAATATCTTTTAATGGGGGTTTTATAGTTTTCCTAGAGTGATGTAGAGCAGATGTTAAATAGCTGGACATCCATATGTTAATTAACATATTTTTGTAGTTTCCCTTTTTTGTCATTGTTGGGCCCTTGGTGTTAAATGTTATTGCTATGAGCAGTGATCAGTTGTTGTTTCATGCCTAATGGGCTGTTTCCCGGAGTTCAGAATGCCATCAAATGTGCTCTGGGATGAAACGAGATATAAAAGTTATCCTGGGGGTTGATATAGGAGTCAGTTCTCTTAAAGTTTTGAGGTTTTTGGAAGAAAGAAAGAAAATAAAAGCAGATGGGTTGCTGACATTTGGCTTGATAAGGAATATTCGAAGGCAATAAGTTCTGAAAGGGTTTCAGCAAAGAACAGTTCTATCTGCCTTTTATTTTTTTTTTATTTTTTTTTTTTTAAAGGAACCGTTATAATTTCTGGCTTTTCCTGAGGAATGTTTTTTCCAGGAATGGTGCCTGTCATCTGATGAGACTTAGATGCAACTTGGTATCATCTATCTGTATTTAGTGTGAAACTTTTTGAATTCTGTCTTGAATTACCTGGGAATGCCCAGTGAATATCTTAAATCAGTGGTTAGAATTCTCTTGGATCTGCATGTCACTTGGGTAACAGAACCAGCACCTTCAACCACCTCCATAATTGTATCCACCAGAGGCCAACCAACTTCTGTAAGCTTGGTGACCACTCTATGTCCTTGTGTGTGTGCAGGAAGTCAGACCAATACAGATGAAGTTGCACTTTGCTGGTCCTGATATAATGAACCTTGATCTGCACAGAGCCCGGACAGCGTGAACAGAAAGCGTGCCTATCGGGCTCATCCGACAGCAGGCAGCACTGCACAGAAAACAGCCTCTGAAGCTGGGCTTGACCCAGTGTTTTCCTTTAGCTTTTGTTTACTTGTTAAAAAAATGCCTGGACACTTACATTGATTAACTCATCTCAAGGATAGATCTCACCTCAGCTGTGTCTGTTGAACAGACTAGATGACTCCTCCCTTGCATGGAAAGAAGAGGCCGTAGTGGTGCTGGGACTGGGAGGACAGTGGGTAACCATGACATCCCCACTCACTGACTCAGCTGAGCACACGTCAGTCACACATGCAACCTTATGTTGGTGTAGGAGAGGGAATCAAAAGAAATGGGTCCCACAGATCATCTGGCATGGAAAGGGAAGTGATAACAAGTTTGGGCAGATGGGAGCACCGCCTCATGTGAGAGAGAAGAGGAAAGAATTGACACATTAAAGCCTCTCACAAACTCAGTATCCAGTGTTGGATAGACGTGGGGGACAAGAGTTGGAACCCAGAGAACCTGTAGTAGGGAAGGGTCTCCAGAAATGGCGATAAACAAAGGGTAATCAGAAAATTTGTTCTATGTTTATTACCTAAATATAAAGTACATTGAAAGATATGAAGCACATGTTTATCTGAACAAGCTGATACCTGAAATCAGCAGGTTTCGTAGCTACAGGAGGATTCCTGTGCATTTTGGATGTGTTTTAGTACGAAATGAAGAATTAAAATCATACAGCTTTCTCCTCACAATCCCAGCTTAACATTATTATTCTCTCCATTGTGTAGAGATAAGGTTTAGGAATCAGTAAGAGACTGAAGGATCTGTCATCTGGAAATACAATTCCAGAAGCATTGCTCTGGCTTGTGTTCAGTCCATTAGATCTCACTGTCTGTCCAAATGGCTTTTCTGAATGGAAGCTTATTACCTGTAAGATGAAACTGGTTTGTAAAGATATGCGATAAGTTTCTTTATTTGGATAAAACTGAGACTGATCTACGTTTGTTTAGACAACCTTTAATTTTTTTTTTTTATTTTGAGCTTACCCTTAATTTAACTGCTGAGTGAGGCATATTCGCAATTTTCACTCTTTGGATAAGAACATGAGGGAATTGCCAATGTCCCCTTGTCTGGAAAAGGAGGAGAATGAGAACCTTTGTCATGGTTTCAAATCAATTTTTGTCAGTGCTTTTTCCATACTACTGTAGGCAAATTACTCAAATGCATGCCCTTCTAAGCAGTGTACATGGGGGTGGAGTTTATAGAAACAGCTCTCACATCTGATTTCTTTCAATAACAGGAAAGAAGAAATGACCTTTACTTGAAGGATTCATATGAATTAAAAAAGAAAAAAAAGAAAGAAAAAAAAAAAGATTTCGAGGTCAGAAATGCCAAGAGAAGCACATTCCTGAGACTGTTAGCAAAGTGTACAGGGAAGCTACCACTGTAACAAAGTCAAGGAGAAGTAGTTTTTCTAGTCACATCTGTTTTAAAGGCATTTTCTTTGTAATTCAGCAATATAAGGTGGAATGAGAACAGAGGACATCTTTGTTGTGCATTAGGCAACTTGAATATGTGTCAAAGTGTGTTCAGAATTACAATTGCTCAAATCCTTGAAAATAAACAGAGCATGGTCCCTGAGAGGCAACTGTAATAGCCAACAAGCTAGGTGAAGTTACCGTTGGATGCATTTGGGATTCTCATCAATGTCATGCTTATAATGGGAGCAAATAATTTGGCCTTTATTCAATTAATTAGTCTTTGTTCCTCCCCAGACTGTCAATGAGGATGGTGGTTGTGGTAGTTGTGTTTTGAATACGAGTGTCTGTCTGGGAAATGGATTGATAAAAAAGATCTCACTTCCATGGGTCACCTTGCCTGAAATAATCATGCTTACTGAAGACCTTAGTTGTATTTACTATTTAGATCCACACATTTTACAACATCCCCAGGAAGAACTTATATATGCTCACCATGTCACTGGGATGTTCTCATTTCTGTACTGAATGATTTGTTCCAGGTCTGCTGGTGCTGGCACTGTAGAATAACACTGTCCTCTTCTGAAACAGCTGAAAAAGAAAGCATTGTAGCTCACTATATTTGTGAGCCCAGGGTTTACTGGGGGACAGCCAGATTCATTTGCGAGCACACAGATCCCTACTGGGATGTTACGGATTCCAGTCTTGCACTGGGCCAAATCAGTCTGCACCTTGTGGGGGATGCTGTAGGACACCTTCAGAAGGAGGTGTGCTCTAGCATTTCTAGGAAAAGAAGTTTAATGTCTCTTCCACTTAACTTCAGTAGGTGTCCAGAGGAAACCTTAAAAATCCACTACTTAAAAAGTGTGTGCTTGGTTTTCTGTCCACACTCCGTCTAACAAACCACTGCTAGTAAATGCTCTTGAAGAGGTAGGCTTACCAGGGTGTCTGTGTCTGCGACACCTGGTGACCAAAGGACTGTGCCAGAACAGTTCCAAACCATCTAAAGCTTGTTCCCAGTGCCATGTGGTGCCTGGAGAGCTGATCTGACTGACACTATTTTAAGACATTTCCAGTGATTTCAGTTATGAAAGGTATTGAACATTTAAAAACATCATCAACTGCCAATCCTATGGGAGGAAATGGAAGAGACCTGCTTGAAGATGCTTCTTAAGTGAAGTAGCTATTCCTGCCCTGAGTACTGCTCTTTGTCCATCTCTAATGAATGACAGCAGGGGATCATTACAGAGCCACCAGAAATCACAGCATCTTCTGAAACTGGCGAGCCTCTGCCTACCAAGAACAGCTGCTCCTGCTCTTCAAATGTGCATCAAACTCAGTTGGGTGCCACCGGTTATCCTGAGAGTTAAGATTGGGGCTTGACTGAGTGAAGTTCATGTGAATAGTTTTGCATGAAGACATCTTTTCTCCGTCTGAGAAGATGGACCCTTTTCTCTGGAGTTCCATGGCGGTTTCTTCCGTGTGGAGAAAATCGTGGGCAAAATCAGGGTTACCACACGGTGGCAGCAAAATCTCAGTTATCTGAGGAGCTCCGGGAAACCTTGGTCTGAGATCAAGGATTATTTCCTATAGTCAATGTGCCGTTGCTCACAGAGGAATAGAGCAGGGAAAGAAAGACTCTAAACACATTTCATCCAGGCTATGTTTTTCTCTTCATAAAGTTCATCTGAATTCCTCTCTGTGAATAAAAATCAAGTTTGGACTGATTTGCTGAAGTGCCCAGAGTTTGGAGGTGTCAGCCGCTCTCTAATGCCATGATGTTACAGCACAGGCAGAGTAGCAAAGAGGGGAAATTATTCTGTTTCCTAAGCAGTAAATCCATACACAATTGCTGAAAGTAAGGAATCGGGAGATTAAAGAAAAAGAAATTGGTTTATGATGCTTTGGTGCCTGGATGTCTTTGCTGAGACAGAGAGGGCAGGAGAGGTCCCTGTTGGCTGTAGCCCTGAAGGAACCATAAAGGTTGAAAATAGTAATCTGTTGAGGATAACTCAGTATTTGTTGTGACTCAGCTTTCTTGGTTTGGACGTTCTTCATAAGTGTCTTAGGACTTCTTATTTCCTACAGTAAATTGCAAATAAATGGAGGCAGCTTAAGAATCCCACTACTTAACCAGACATTTAGCATGGCTCAGCTGTTGTTTCTGCCCTTGTTCCTTTCCTCCTTTGGCTCCATCTCCCTGGATCTCCATTCTGAGTGGAGTGGCCTACAAGGCTGAAAGAAAGGAAGAGTCTTCTGGGAACTGTTTAAAAAAAAATTCCTAAATTGCATTCATAGGCAAATGATAACATTTATTGCATAATATTTGCTTAGGGGAAGTAGGAAAGAAAGAGAAAGATTTTTTTTCAAAAAAAAGCAGTCATTGCTCCTGCCTCATGCTTGTTTTTAATGGACGAGGTAAAATACACCTTAAAAATTCATTAATTTGTCTCCAAAGATACTTTAGATATGTGAGGTGATGTAGCAGGGTCTGCCCCATCCGGCTGCGGGGAGAGGCTCCAGGACTGACCCCCATAGCACTCGGTGCCACTGGAGCTGCAGCTCTACCATGTCACAGTCAGGCCTGGGCCCAGCTATGGCCTCTGTAGTCTCAGCTCAGTTCTTGAACAAGAGCCTGGATTGCCTGTCCCAGAGATGCCACATCCAGAGGTGCTACAGCACCCTGAGGGAGGTCCGTCTCCCAGGGAGGCCATAGATGACAACAGTCCCTGTTCATGATGCGTGCATCACATGGGGGCACGCTCAAAATGGGTGAATATCCCTGGGCTGACTCCATCCTGTCTAAGACGGTGCTGTTTGAACAGCCAGTGACTCTCAACACCCGCTCGCTAGGCACGTTAGGGAGATCAACCTAGGAAGGCTTTCAGGTCCTTTTCTGACTTCCTTGATGAAACCCTGCCTTCACTAAGTTGCAAAGCTACCTTTGCCTTCAGCAGGAGTAAAGCCGCTCACTGGTCTGCTCAACTGCTCCACTTCTCTCAGAAAATGCCTGTTGCTGCTGGCATGTTTGTACAGTGACTTGCATTTCTCAAAGCTAAAAACCCAATAGCTAGGAGAGCAAAGAAGCTTTTCGTTCTCTCAAATTTCTGGAGCATATAACTGAAGCCACTCATCTCTACACTAATATACACAACAATAAAACCAAGACACAAGAATGGCTTTTTATTAACTCTAACCTGTAACTAACCTCTTAAATGTGTGCCTGTGCTTATGTATGTGTTGGGGTCCTGTGGGCACCTGTAGGCTGTGATTGCTCTAAGAGGTCCCAGCTGGGTCCTCACCAACACACCCACTGCTCAGGAGTCCATTTAAGCTCAGACCCAGCTCTCAGGTCTAGCTTGAGTTATGTTATGAGAGTATGTGTGTGCCTCCTGTCCCTTCTCCTACCTGAGATGCTATCTGTGCATCCTGTGTCTGTGGTGGACTCCAACTTGTTTCCTGACCTTTGGCTGACAATCATTAGATGTTTGATTGGGTCATGTTGCTGATCATAAAAAAAGGGTCAAGAAGAGGCTGGTTTCACTGTGCAGGTAGGTAAAGCCAGTTCTAATAATGCAGTTATTTCACGTTGTTTGAAGTTTCAAAAAATCCTGGTAAATATAAGAGCTGGTCTTACCACTAACATGCGTTTAATTATTCTCTTCTGGTCTTTGATGGATGGACCACATCTAAGGAAAGTGCTAGCAGTTCTATCAGTTTCTGTGTTTTGTTATCAATGTGATTTATTTGGGGATAATGACAAAGGACCTAGAGTCAGGTCAGGGCTGCTGTGCTGGATGCTCAATACATATTCCTTTTCCCAAGAACTAAGCAACTGGTACTTATCAAGGAGCTATTCAGAAGCTGAAATAGTGGTGACCGTAACTGTGCTGTTAACTCTTCTCAAAGTAATTAACTCTCCAACCCCAGCAGGAAAATTGCAGTAGAATCTTTAATTTCTCTGTATTCTATCCTGAAAGGGTTAGAATGAAACTTAAAATACTGGATGCTCCTTGCTAAGAGAACTTCAGGGTATATGATCCTTTGATTTCTGCTGATGTTCAGCCTGTAAAGTTATATACTGTATGTTGTATTGAATCTTTAGGATTATAGTTAGTCATCTGTAGGTTTTTGCATCATTATGAAATGCCCAGGGTTTGGGTTAGCAAATAAACAGAAAGATAAAATGTTAATTCCCAGTATATGTTTAAACAGAACCACATTATATACAGGAGATGGAGGGCTCTAAGATTATTCTAGTGATAGATTCTCTTATCTTTGCTTATTAGTGAGCAGTTAAAAAAATATTTGCCACATACAGAAGTCAGGAATGCTTGAGAAAGGGAGCAATGTTAATTTGTCTAGTCTGATTCAGAAGGCCAGGAAAGTAAGGAGGATGAAGGAGATTGAGATGCATGTACCAGTACAAAGTACTGATTAAATAAGCAACCAAATATTGGCATCTGGGAGATCTTTGATTCCTTTAGACTGCCTTTTGTTTATGATGGAATTTTGCCTTCAATTAATTTTCTTAAATTAAGTATTCTTAATTAAAAAAATTCTCCTCTCAATTTGTCTGTATTTGGTACCAATAAATTGATTTCCAAGCAGCATATTCTCCTGGGGTAACACATTGGAGGTCTCATTTGGTTGAGTGCTTCCAAGACCTCTGATGGGATATGTCAGGGAAGGAAAGAAAAACACCAGTTACAGCTGGGCATTAATACTTTTTGTTATTTTATGCATCCAAATGTACAAATTTAAGAGCATATACAAACTAGCTGTTAATCCTCGGCAATATCCTTGACCTGATCTGTTTACTGCCCAAACTCACTGTTCCAGAGCATTGTTTGTCGTCATGAAGGCACTGTACACCCTGTCTCTTGTGCAACAGTTCTTATTCTGTAGTGCCAATGCTTTCTGCTCTTCCTTTGTTATCTGAAGATATTTTATTTTTCTGGTACACCTGAGTGGTTCTTCCTATAGCAGTGGTAGACACAAATATTTCATATGGAAGAGATCCTAAGCTATTAGAACTATCTAATGATAGCACTATAAAAAGCATTAAGTGAATTAGAGGCATATAAAATCTCTATCAGACACTAGCAAACTGTAGTTACTTAGTAGAGTGATCCAATCTTGGTGCCTGTGCTAAGTGCATTAGATCAACAGTGTTTACTATCTCGGTCTCTGGTCATAGCCCTTGTACTTTATCATTATTGTTATTTGTTTGTCATCTAATAATGTAGCTCAACAGTAGGTGTGGGGTAATTATCATTTCACTCTACAGAGTAGTGCACATGGGACTTGGAGGCAAGAACAGAAGACAAAGTAGGGTGATTCCTTGACTTGCAGCTGTCATGTAACTTCCACTATTTTGCTGTGTGTTTGTTATTTTTATAAGCTCTTGCTTCATGAGATTGTCATTGTCTTCTGCAAGGTGTGCTTTATCAAGAGACTTTTTGAAAGAGAATTTTTCTTGACTGACCCTCATTTGTCTGTGAGTCAGACAGATAGAAGAACAGCAAAAGTCAAGTATCTTGGCCAAGGCAAGGGGAGTTAGTGAAGAACATATTGGCAGAGAATAACTTGAATGCTGAGTCACATCAGACCTTGAAAACAAGAACAGAAATACATTGTAAAATGCAAAGAATGAAATTTGCTTCTGTCCAGGAAGCCTATGGAATCTTTAGTTTTATGAAAAAATTTAGACAGTATATTAATTGCCTTTGGAGGTGCCATTTTAAGCTTAAGCCACCTCAGTGAGTGACTTAGTGGATTTTCTACAACTGGACTTGAGCTGTGTGATCCTTTTCAGGTCTTATCTACCTGAGACAATGGCATCATTTCACCAAGTCACTAGGTTTCCCACTTTAGTTATTTCTGAGGCTGGCCAAAGCAGCATTTGGTAGCTGATTGAACAAGGGGCTGAACCACCTTGGTTTGCTGGCTCTCCTTGCAAAGCTGTGTCCCAAACAGCTGGCAGGAGATGCTGCTTCTGTGGGATCTGACCCAACCCATGGCTGGACCGTGTTGCTGTATGCTTGCGGAAATTGCTTTCAGTCATTTCTTCGGCAGTATTATGGGTGCAGTAATTGTGGCAAGGGGATAATGGTATGCAAGACATAAAGCCTAGAAACATTTACAAAAGAGATACAACATTTTAAATTTCCTCAAAAATACCTTGAAATCTTTATCTCAAACTTTAGCATGATTTGAAACTCTTAGTAGATACAATTGGTTTTGCTGTTTTCTTTAGAATTTCTGCCAGTTCACAATGATTAAAACAAATGTGACATCCGCCTGTGAGGAACCTGGAGTTATGTTACCATGCCTGTAAGATCTTGCTCTTAATTCTTTGAAAAAGTAACATGACTGAAAAAAAGGACATCTTTAGGTAAAGCTCTTCTGTTGCGCCTTCATGTGCATTTGCTCTAAAAGTAGCATTCTGTCCTTCAGAAGATTAATCAGAAAAGCACATAATACTGCTTTTCTTTTAAGGAATGACAAGTAAATAATTTTCCATTGTATTATATGCTTTCCTTAATATTTTTTATTTTATTAATTATTTTTAATGTTGAACAAATACCATAATTTCAAGTGAATCTGCACCCAGTGCTTAGTTCTTGCTTGGAACAGTTCTCAACATTTCAAATTGTATCTTATTTTTCCTTGTCTATGGTTATTTTTATCTTGGTCTGTTCTCCACCTCTGTTATAATGGATTTAATTCTTTGAGGTTTTCCTGTCAATCTTATCTCTGGTTTGAAGTGATTAACAAAAACAGCAAATAAGAACTACTACCAGAATTTTCCAAGTCTTTATTCGTGTTTTTCAAAATACTTATTTCATCTCTGTGTCTTTCTGTACTGAACTTTTTGATCTATTTTGTTTGAAATTTTTCAGGTTCTGCTTTTCCTAAAAGAAGAAAAATACAAAACAAAAAAAATCCCCACCTGTACTGAGCATTTTACTTGGTGATTCTGTGTTATGCTCAATCCAGGTGGGTTGAGGTAGTACCAAAAAGCCCAGTAAGAGAGCACTAATCCCAAACTGATATGATCCAAAGTTCAGGGGACTTAATAGCTTTGCACCAAAATCACACTTTACTGAAACATGGTGAACACTCAGAGTGTGGGAAGAATTTTCTCATATCTTATATCTTCTTAGACTATGTCATGCTGGTGATACTAATAAATTTGTTGAAATAGTTACTGGGTGCACTTCTGTATTAGCACAAACTAGGGATGCTTTCCAGTGAGTTGCTTCCATAGTGCTGGGATAACTGATAAACAGTGAGAATGAATATTCTGTGCAAAGAACTTGTGGATATATTGGCTTGAAAGAGCAAAAGGAAATATGCATTTGTCTGGAAGTGAAAATAGGCTAAAATTGAAAGTATGTATTTTATGGAAAATGGTTTTTGTCAAGCATGATATTTACATGGGGGGCTGAAATATTTTTGTATGCATTAGAACGATGATTTGACTCCTAATATTGAAATGCATTTTGGTGGCTCAAGTTCAATATGGAAGAGGAACAAGAACAATGACCTGGGAATCAGACTCTAGGTTAGAAACCATCTCATCTCCATGGAATTACTCCAGAAAAGGTTTGTTGGTAATGGTTAGGTGACAAAAAGTCCCCAACCAAACCTCAAACCAACAAACCCCTGAAACATTCCGAATGGTTCTTTGGCCATTCTCCTTTCTTGTCTATCAAGGTTTCCAGAAGTTTTCACTTTAGAATATGCACTAGAGATGAAGACCCAAGAGACATAAATTTGCCAGACCTTTTTATTTGTGGTGTTTGTAATTATAAGCAGTAAAAATTGGCTAGAGCATTCATCTAGGATTGAGCTGATATTTTTCTGAAAAGACATAGATAATATACACAGTCTACCTGTGCTATATTTTCTTGCATTTGTGTTCCGACCAGAAGCAAAAATGCTGAAGTTACAAGAAGAGTTTTCCACAATCTTCAAGATCAAGCAGGGAATGAATCTTTTCTTACAGGTACTGGAGGCGAGGGAAGATAAATTTTCCAGTTTTCAATTTTTGAGGAAAAAGCAGGCCTCAGAGTTCCTCAGATCCACTTCAGAGCGATGTGCCCTGGAACTAGGACTGAAATAACGCCTTGAAGAAGCAAGTCTTTCTTTTCCTGTTTTCCAATTTTTAATGTCAGTGGTGCTTTGTACCACTGTCGTATGCAAGTGAAATGTATATTCACTGAAATGATTGCAAGAATGGATTGTTTTACTCAATGCTTTTTTGCATGTGGTAAAGCCCAGAATGCATTTAAACTCTCCTTTTTAGTCTGCATGCATATTAAGTTCCCTTGAACTTTAGATATTCTTAGCTGTTACATGCATGACAATGAATCTGCATATTATGCAACAGCCTTAAATTTAGCATGGCATGTTGGGAGGCATAAATTTCCCACAGACCCATGCAGCTTTGTATCTGCTAAACTGACACTAATAGCTGCCAATTACTGCACAAATAGATGACGCTTGTTCAAAATGGAAAAAAAATTAGTTGTAAAATTTTGAGTGAGAACCTAGACCCACTGATATCAGTGGGAGTTTTGCTACTGAGATTTTCAAAAGCTGATGCTACCTTCTATAAATTTTGAACAGATAATTAAATAGAGACGGTATTTATCTACCAAGCTTTAATGTCAAATGCTTAATGTTACGCTTTTTCTGTGTGCAGTAGATGAAGGATTTTCTACTTTTAACAGGCTTGCCTGAAAAAATAAAGCAAAATCTGTTTTATATTAAATGTGTTCACTTTCCATAACTTAAAAAGAAATAGGAGAGAAAGAACAGAAAAAATCAATATAAGGCCACAGAAGCTCAAAAGCTGGGATTATAAAAACGACAGTGAATCAGATGAATTGTTACCCCTATCTCAAATCATGCCTTTTACCTTCTTGCTTTAAAATGGGTTTTATATGATTGTTTTCAAACTGTGGATAAAAACCTGGTAGAACTTGCACTGCATTCAAATGTGCTGGCATTACCATGCTGTTACTTATAATATTGCACTTACCGTGTCATGCACTAACTGGAACCATTGGGTTAAATAAAACCGGTAAGTATATACTAATATTGGTGAAAGATTGTAAATTTGGGTGCCTTGCATTTGTTTTCTGTGAAACAGAAATATTCAATTGGAAAATGCTGGTGGGCTGAAATGTCTTGATTTTGCACAGAGAATATATTTTGAATTCATTTGTCTGTCTGCCTGAAGTGCTATATCACATTACGTGAAGGCATATTTTTCCTCTTTGCCGTAGTCTGGCCTCTCTCTGTACTAAAAAAAGGCAGCTTTGTTCTGTGTTGGTGTATTATACATATCAGGGGAGTACTGTGACCACAGCAGTCACAGGAAATACAGCCCAGCTGGAAGGTCCAGACTGTGAGGGATGCCAGATCCATCTCCCCAGAAGTTTTAAGAGGTTTTATGTGCAGTAGAAGCATCTTAGGCTTGAGCTCCCACAGCATGTTTTGACAACTTGGGATTTGGAGGGAAGGGACAATTTCATGTTCACTAAAAATTGAAAGTACTTCAACATTTTAGCCTGCCTTGAGGTAGAAACAAATGTTCATGGATCAAAAATTCAAAATGGAAAAGAAATTCCAATTTCTGATCAAATCATTATTTTTATAATGGTCTGAAGCAAAAGTGTTTTATTTTGGAAAGAAAACTAAGGCATAGTGTCTGACCCTATAATGTACCCATACTAATGAATCAATATTTGGTTGTTTGGGTTTTTTTCTGTTTAGGTTCTATGGTAAGTCTGAATGTAACATTAGATTACTACTTTGGCATCTTTTAAGGTTAACCATTGGTCAAAGAGTTGCAGAAAATCTGTCCACTTGTCCTTTCTGATTGCCATACCTTATAAACAGTTTATATCTACAACTGACCTTAGATCTGTCTTACTCAATGGATGCTGCTTTGACTTTGTTGCCTGACTGCCACCCTGCTCTGTCTTCTTTTGCCTAGAAACCTCTTTTCAAACTTGCTTAATACTGGCTAGCCAGCTCTCTGCTTTTATGAGATTCCCTTTGTTTCACAAATAAATATGATAAAACTTAAAGATTTCTCAATGTTATGTGCTGGCTGAACATTTGCAGATTGTGATGTCTAGCCTTGTTGATGTTTTGAACATCTTGAGCTATGAATCTTACAGTCACTTTGCTAGATATTCTTCTGGAATCTGTTGTGTTAGGGCAAAACAAGCAGCCTTCCTGCACGTTTCTAAAGAAAATAATATTTTAGCTCAGCCTTGCCATTGGCATACTTGTCTTGGTCAGCCAGATTAACTTCTTTTATTTAGGCTGGTGTATTTCACAGGCTTTTTATAGACTTGTTTGGAGTTTTTAAGGATCTGGGTGTTTTGTGGGTTTTTTTTTTTATATATAACCTGGAAGTTTTCGTGAAATAGCAACAACTTTGGAAGTGTTTTTGGGTGAAGTTGAATGGTGCGGGAACAAATCTCACTTTTCATTTTCCTACAAAGTATGGTGGTTGTGGCACTGCAAATAGATATGGGTATGCAGTTCATTTCCCAGCTCTAAATGGAATTAATCTATTGATTCTACAAAAGTTTGCTTTGAATCAGGCAGTGCGGAAACTTGACTGGATATCCCGCTCATCAGACTATGACCCTCACATGCAGCGTGCACACCAGAGTGCCGCACATCAATCCAGAGAAGTTTGTTATGAATTTTGGAGTTCACACTGAAAACGTACTGATGCAGATTGTTTAGAAAATTATTTCAGAGTTTTGGGTTTGACTCGGGCAGAACAGAAATATGTCCCCCAATCCTGAAAGGTGTTGCAAGGGGAAATGTCTGTTCCTCATTATGTTTTCACACAGAATGGAAAATGAGCTACTAGTCTGGAACAACATTGTTTCTAATGTGTGCAAGTTCAGCAGATTGGTCTGAAATATATTTGGTAGTGGTCATTTCAACATGAAATTAAATCTGTTGGCTGGTATCTGATGGGTAAATTTTGCTGTGCATGTGCATTGGCTTTGCTTTCATGGAAAGGTTAGTTAATCTCTGGAGTATATCCTAGAAATATAGTGCATGTCTCTGAATCTTAAATAACCAGTGACTGAAAACTTTGGCTCATGAGTAGTGATTGGAAAGATGTACTGACTATGTCAATTTGTTTCTATTTTTGGAAAGCTGTGAAATATCAGACTTGTACATCACATCAGCTTTGTCAACTTCATGCTGTGCTGTTCAGTTTTATTTCCAGTAAGACTGCAGCAATGTCCTGTGAACCTCTGGAGTTGGGGATTAAGGATCTTGTTTTCTGACAGGGAGATCTGACTGCATTTTAATGCTCATTTCACTTAAAGTAAACAACCATTTTCACAGGTATGACAATCTCCAGTTAGAGGAGCTCCAAAAAAACCCAAATTTGCAGATTATGTAGGGACTGAATCATATCAGAGTGCCGTAATTCCAGGTTGTAAGCATTTGCCTGTTCTCTGTGTAACTGGTGACTAAAGGTCACAATCCAATACTTTTCAGTATCACAGAAGCCCTGAAGTGATGTGTTCATTGCAAAGAATTAATTGAGATTGGATAACCGAATTCTTCATTATTTTTGTATGCTTTGAGAAAATTAACATTATTTCTTTTGGTCTCTGTAGCATTTTTAGCTGCTCCTGTCTCAAGGTCAGCTTTTCCTGGGTGGTAAATCTGGATCAGAGCCTGGGTTTGACCTGGTTTCTGGCTGGTAATACTCTGTGCCCAGACCTGGTCATGCTTTGCTTAGTCTCCTAGATCTTCTTTGAAGAGTGTGACAAGTAGGATGACACTAAATCAGAGCAGTACAAAGGTAAATGTCTACTTGTCCAGGAACCCTACCTCAGATACATGGGCCGCATGTGCAGTTTCTCAGAAATTAATAGGAGTAGAGTATTCCTAAAACCAGCCTGTCCTGTTTTTGCCTAGAGGGATGCATAGGGGTCTGCTGAGAGGCAGGATCTGAGAAAATGTCTTCCTCTCTGATCCTGGAAGGAAAGCTTTGGTGTCTGTGTAGTGGTAACTCCACCGTTTGGCTGTTAAAGGGGGCTTATCCTGAAAAGACAGGACAGTAGGATGACTTTGCAGTCACACTCTAAGCTCCAGGTCAGGGATGGTGGCAGTGTGTTTAAGCGTGCTCTCATGTCCTCCAGCTGCCCACAGCACTGATGGATCAACCTAAGATCAGCACCTCAGTCTGGTGTTTCAGTCAAATGTCTTTTCTTCTGGAGTATCCCCATTTGCTTCTGAGTGGGTAGGCTACCAAAGAAAGCAGTAGTTGTGAGATACTGGCAGCTGTGTATGTCTGCTCCCTGGATCTGTACAACTTAGAGTCAATGTGCTTCAGGTGCTGCTGAAATGGATTTGTTTCACTGTATTACAAGGCAGTCACCCTTTCTCAGAAGGGTGATAGAAATATCTTTTTTTCAGAGATGCACCTCAATTATTTCTTGGTAGACAAGAGCAGACACTCTATAGCATAACCCTAATTGGAGTATCATTTTGCTGACCAAGCTGCTAACTCAAAATCTACTGAGCTGAAATTCTTATGAGTTTTTTAAAAGGTAATTCATAGGGCCTTGTCTTAACTGGAGGATTTATATAGTTTTATACACTAGATTGTTCTTATATTTGCACTTGATTAGTATGCAGATGCTCTTGCATGTTATGCGAGAAGACCCACAGTAGGGCCTGCATAATCACTCCTGAAACTTTGGAAAATTAAATTATGTATTAGAAGTGCCCTTTGCACATTCATCATTAAAAAAAATTACAAGGACACATACTGTTCTGGTGGGGTGTTTAGTGTGTGGGGGTGTTTTTGTTGTTTTGTGTGTTTGTTTTTTTTTTCCACTCCTGATAGATACAGGGTAGATGGTACCCGCTTAAGACAGATTCATTTCACCTCAATTTAGCTCCCTACCAGTGAGGCATTTTGCTTAAGGTAAATATCTAATTATCCTTAAAAGTCAAAGGAGAAATAGAGAACCTATGAATGATTACTTTCCCTTTTCAACTTGGAAGGCTATCTTGTTATGGGATGAACTGATCCTAGATGTGCCTACATCTCTTCAGGGACAGCAGTCTATGCAACCACATTAGAGTGGGCCTCTTGGACAGCTAAATTTAGGTAAGATTTACTCTGCCTTTAATGGGAAGCTATTCAATGTTGTTTTGCTTCATCGGTCTTTAGTATACAGTGCTTGTCTTTATTGCCATGTTGGGAAACATTCTATTCAAACCCAGCTTTGAAGAGAGAATTATTAATTTTCTCTGACCTTTTTCTACAGCAATTGTCCGTATATATTATCTGGGTCCTTCACAAACATGAGTTATTCTTATAGCCACCCAGGGAGATAAGGAGGTACCATTACCACCATTTTACAGGCAACCTTTTTGTAGGCGTTTCCTTGGATTTTCAGTATCTGACCTTATGTATCTTATATAACTTTCTGGGGTTTTTTGTATATGTGTGCACTTTAGTTTGTTGTTTTGTTTTTTTTTGTTTGTTTTCTAAATCAAGCTGAGACAATCATGTCAGTGCTTGCTGTACCACTGTTCATTAGAATTCTTTGTAATGCAAAATGTTCATTTTCCAGTGCATACATTGGGAATCATGGTGGCGCTCACGGTATCATTTCTTCAGATTTCTCACTCAAGATATAAAAAACCCCAAAAACTCATGACCATGTTAAGTGGGAGTTTTAACCTTGACTGCATGTTACTTCCCCAAATGGAATTATCTTTGCACAGGGTTACAGCGAAGTGCTTCTATAAGAACTCTTGTTGGGGTCAGAATTTTACCTTCAGGACTGTGATCGCAGAGCATATACTTGAAAATGATGTTCAGTATGATATTCTACTTCTTGTTCTAAGCCAAAGAGAAAGTTAAGTGAGAGACCTTCCTCATATGGCAAGATATGTTCTCTGCATTGTATTTTTACACAGCTGTTAGCATGATTTAGTTACATATTTTGCAGTTCAGAAAGGAAGAGAGTATTTTCTTCCTTCCAAGATGTGAGCTTGGAATGCCTCAGATGGAGGAAATGAGAGGCTACTGAAATAAGCCAGAGAACATTTTTTGCATTCATTCTTTTCTTGTTTCAATTTTCCATGTGATTTTTAGATTTCCCTGCAAATATCTGTAACTACAGGTTAAAGATTTCACTGGTTTTGGTCAAAATATCTTGTGTGATGTTTCCACACCTTCTGATGCTTAGAATTTTCTCTTAAAATAAAGTAGTTTTTAACATTAGGAACTACCATTTGAGGTCCTGTGAGTTGCAAAGAGATCTGAAGAACCACATGATGAAAATGCCTGCATTTCATTTCAAATATTAAGATCTTTGCTCTTACTTTTGCTTTCTTCTCCACTCCTCTTTTCCTGCAATAATCTACGTAACTTCCTCTTTGTGGACAGAAGATGCTCTGAGTGAGGTCGTAGTGCTCTTACCTCTGCCAAGATGCAATGTAAAATGTCCCTGCCTCTGGAAGTTGTAGTGAGACTTAGAGTTTGTAAAATGGGCTCGTAGATTTAGTCAGACCATCATTACAATGGATCAGAAAGCAAATGCCATGACTAGTGATCTTTCAAAAAGTGCTGTATATTTAAAGATGAGAGGCCAAGACCTTAATTTTAGACTCTCAATGGATTTGGACAGAGTCTGTATGTTTGGTATGACAAATTTTAGTGTACCAATTTTTTTATCATATTGACTTCAGATAGCTGTGATTAAACCAGTCAGAAGTATGACTGATTTATGTTGTCACTTCTTTGAATTCTTGAAAGACTTAGGTAATTATCACAGGAAATCAACTGGAACAGTATGGATTGCTATCCTCTTATGTAAATAAACAACTCTTTACATATGTCATTTTTCTTTTCCATGATCTACTACATACTCATTTTGTGTGGGCTGATAATTGTGCATTAAGTTTCGGATCTGGAATGCAGCTTCTGTCGATCATCAAGCCCCAGTTTGGCATTTTTCCTGATGACTGCTGGTGACATGATTGTTATCTTGGGAGCTTGATATGGTTTTGTATATACTGTATATATTTCATTATTTTGTTCTTACTTTAATGTTAGTATTAATACTTTGTTAAGGTAGTTTAGTTCATTCTAAACGCCTAAATCTCTTCTCATCTTTTTCTTAAAGGGGGAGAGGGGAGATATCATCTGTCTTTTCTGATTGGTCAGAACTATGACAAGAAGACCAGGTAGAAAGGATTTCCTAATATTTTTTAAATATACCCTGTATTTCACTGCCTCTCTGCTTAGGGGATTAGCATTTATACAATGTTGCAGAACTATGATTTTCTCTCTGCTAAAGTTACAGAGAAGTTTTATTTACAATATTGTGCCCTCTTTGAATAACAAACCTCTAAATTGAGGCTATCGCTGCCCTCCTGTTCATTGCTTACACACATAATCAGCAACTGCACCAGTATTATATTGCAGGTTTTGTTTGTCTGTTCTTTTTAGATCTCAGATCATGGTGCTTGTTTGAAAATTAACTAGTTGAGCAAGTGCTCTTCAGTACAGGACGCTATTTTAAGTAAGAGGATCCCTATCCTGGGGCAGAACTAGGGCCAAAATATTCAATGTCTAGTAATTTTGGGTTCTTTTCCTTTTTTGATGTTTAACTTTAGTGGTTATTCAACCTGATTTGTGTGTGCTCAGATTATATGCCAAGAGGCTTCCTGATTGGACCTGCCTGTGATAACTTTGAGTATGGGTGAGTTCCTGCTGCCTACAAACGTACCATTGTAAGCAAGTGGGGCAGGAATCACTGCATCCATCAGAAATGTTCAGTGGATTTTGAGGACTACTCAGAAGTGACTGTCAGGCACAGCTTGTACTCCTATTTTCCCCCTCATCTTCCTTCCTCCCTCCATCCTTCCTTGCCTTTACTCAGGGACACATAATTCAAGAGCTGGTACATGGCGCCAAAGGAGACAGTGCGGGATTTCCAAAGCTAAGTGGATTGCTGCCACTGTATAAAAGCATTGTATTGCAACTTTCTTAAATCAGGTGAGGTATTGATTACTCTTCTGAAGGGGCTAATTGAATCTGATAACAGAGCAAGAAGTTTTTTGAAACACTGCCTTAAGAGCTAAAATATCTAAAAGGTGCATTAGACGGATGTAGCAATCAACGCTTTTGTCAATAGCACAAAGAATTGAGAATGTCCTTAAATGCTGTTTGTTAAAATATCATCATGTTGCTCTTCTGCCCCAAAAAGGCTATGTTAGGTAAACAAATATAACACTTTCTTCTTTTTCCTTAACTGTAACTTCCTTAATTTACTCTGTGCTTACTACCATTTGCAGAAGGCTCATGTGGAAATTCATGTGAAGTCAGGGCTCCTGATTTAGCAATTGCACTTTATGCCTGCGCTTCAAGCTAAGAATATTTCTAAACGCTCTACTGGATATGTCCAGGAAAAAAAATGTTGTGGTGTAGATGTAATATCTGATTTGAAAACAGTCCAAATTCCTGAAGGAAGTTTGGGGTCCAGGTGTATTAATAAAGTTAAAAGCTCTGTTTCATAAATGCAGAGCTGAGTGCTGAATCCTCTCTGAGTAGGTTCCTGGACTCAGAAGCCTGCAGAGAGGGTTTGGAGCTGGCTTGCAAAATCAGCAATGGTACCTCCTTCACTCCCTCATGCTTATCATTCTAGCTGCATTTACAAAGCCCCTTTTAGCAATAAGCCTGTCCTTGCCACAGGAGCAGTATACCTCAGCTGGAGGTATGCTCCCAGGGCAAACTTCAGGTTCAACCTCACAGCTTGGGTTACTTGCCAGCTAAGGAGTGAGCTTTCCCCAGTACTGGAGGGAAAATTTGGCATGCCCATTATTGCTGGCTTTGACAGCCATTTATGTTAAACAATACAGTTTCTGCTTTGAGTCCAGGTAGTTTGAAGAGCTGGTGACTAATTCTTGTTCTTGTAGGCTACTGCAAAAAGAAAAATGATCTAATAAGTTTATTTGCAAGGGGATCAACAGGGCTTTAGCTACACTGTTCCCATTAATTTCAGATAACTCCAGACCTTGTCCTCTTAACACATTATGTCTTGTTTAAGGTACATTTAGAAACATTGACTTATTTTAGATTTCTACATTATGTATTTAGTTTCTATAAGATCTCTTTACCTTGTCTATGAATCAGGGAGACAAAAGTGGAACATCCGTTTGCTTAATAAGGTACTTCATTATCATCTTGAGTAAGCATTCATAAGGATTCTTGAAGCACTTACAAGTTACATATGAAAAAAGAAGTAATCTTGTTTTAAAGGGAATCTGTCCACATCTGAGTTTTGTCCTTTCTCATAGCTAGGGCAGAGAATGGCTGGAGAGCAGCCCTGAGGAGAAGGACTTGGGAGTGCTCATGGATGAGAAGCTCAACACGAGCCGGCAGTGCGCGCTGGCAGCCCAGAAAGCCAACACCCTCCTGGGTTGCATCAAAAGAAGTGTGAGCAGCAGGTCACGAGAGGGGATTCTCCCCCTCTACTCTGCGCTTGTGAGACCCCACCTGGAGTCCTGTGTCCGGTTCTGGAGTCCTCAACATAGAAAGGACATTGAACTGTTGGAACAGGTCCAGCGCAGGGCCACCAAGATGATTAGAGGGATGGAGCACCTCTCCTATGAGGACAGGCTGAGAGAGCTGGGACTGTTCAGCCTGGAGAAGGCTCCGGGAAGACCTGATAGCAGCCTTCCAGTATCTAAAGGGAGCCTACAGGAGAGCTGGGGAGGGACTCTTTGTCAGGAAGTCTAGTGACAGGACGAGGGGTAATGGTTTTAAATTGGAAGAGGGGAGATTTAGATT
>VXBW01007863.1:621159-751468 GCA_013400375.1 Thinocorus orbignyianus
GAAAATTGTTTCATTTTACCTCAAACCAGGACACCTGATCTACCCATGTATGGACACCCAGAAACTGCAGTAATACAGAAGATTCTAGGAGCTTTAGAAGTGTATGGCTTTATGAGTATTTGGACGTTTTGTAGTTTCACTATAGTCCAAAGGAAATGTACAAGCTATAAAAAAATGTGGAAAGACTTCCTCTGTTAACATAATTTGGAAAAGCAGTGAACTGTAGCTAATTAAGAATAGTCTGGATACTGCAACTCTGAAAACAGTGTGAATATATAACTCTGACTTATTAGTAAGTACATCTGAACTGCAGCTATTTTGAAAACACTTTATATCTCACAGTAATGAAACTGTTGGACTGAAGACTTCCTGTGCAAATGAATGTATTCACTGTGTTGCATTTCCTGTGCAAAGTTCTGTCTAGGACACAGTGCTACCAGAGCTCAACTGATTTCCCGCACAACTGATATTTTAACAAGATGTGTTCACACAGAATGGTGTAGGGGTTGGAAGGGACCTTTGGAGGTTGTCTAGTCCAACCTCCCTGCCCGAGCAGGTTAACCTAGAGCAGGTGTTGCTGTAGAGATGGGTTTGACACCAATAATTTCATATAGCAATGGTAACAGCCACTTTAGTACACAAAGCTTACTCTTTTATACAAAAAGGTCTCATGGGTCCTCATACTGTGTCTTCTCTTCGTTGGTCTTACATGTTGTTTTTCTTCCTCTGGTTGGCTAACACACTTAGATGTCTTGAAAGTTGCTTATCACCTCTTTGGTGCTCCACACCAACAGTCTCACAGGAACAGGGACATCTTGTCAAGGCCAATGCTTGCTGTAAGGCTGTCAGGCCAGCTGTCAGCTCCCACAAGCAGGCTGGACAGGAACACATCCAGGCAGCTTTTGAATATGTCCAGGAAGAGCCCACAGCCTCTTCCAGTGCTCTGTTGAAGTAAAGAAGTTTTTCCTCATGTTCAGACAGAATTTCCTGTGTTCCAGTTTGTGCCTGTGGCTGGGCACCACTGAAAATAGTCTGGCCCTATCCCCTTGACATTTGACATTGAGAGGGGATCGCGTCAATGCTTATAAATATCTTAGTCTTCTCTTCTCCAGGCTAAGCTGACCCAGGTCTCAGCCTTTCCTCGCAGAAGTGCTCTATTCCCCTGATCATCTTTGTGCCAGAGAGTAGAAAGGACCTCTGTTTGTTTCTACCAATGATGAAATGTCATTACGGTTGTCCCAGTTGTGGTTTTCCTTGTAGCTGCGTGTAAGGATGTAAATAAAGGATAGAGTTCGTTGGAAAACTTATTTTTAATTATAAAACTGTGAACAAAATATTAGTAAACACTTGCCCAAAATGTGTTGGAATTTTCCTAAGTGATGATACTGGTGGGTGTGCTCAGGAGGTGAAATCACAAGGAAGGAAAAAGAGTTGGGACACAGGTGTTTGGATTTTATTTTATTTTTTTCCTGTGAATGAGAATTTAATCGTAGAATATGTTGAAAATTTATTTAGGGGAAAATGAAATAGTAAAAAAAAGTTGAGAGAGAAAAATTTCTTTCTGATGAAAACTTGCCCTCAAAAAAGGCCTTTTCATGGTTCATCCTAATGCTCTTCTGGAAGCTGGACAGATGCTTTTACTTGGCCTGGTATGGCTGCTTAGCATATTTATAACTAAACCCTTTCTCTGTGTTGGGTTCCCAGGACAATAAGTTCCTACGTGCAATCTTTTCTATCAGGACAAAAAGTAATGTTAATTTCTTTCTTTTGCATGCCTGAATAGTGAAATTTTTTGAGAGTCGTGGGGCACATGAACATTCATTTACAAACTGAATGAATGCTTAAGAGCTGTCTGTCTTTAGGAGCAGCTAACTGACCCCCTGAGGCTCCCCAGTGTTCAAAAACAGAAAGACAGAGAAGTGTTAAAAGTTCAGAGTAGGATAGGTGTATTTCAGGCTGCTGGAGAAAGGTGTCAGTATTTGATATTACATGTTATTTTAGTGTAATCAAAGGTGTTTGCATCGAGTATGATTAGCTACAGGACAAACCTGAAAGGAAACTTCACTCCTATTGGGTTGGAGAATGATTTTAGCTGCCTTGTGGAGATGACCCCACTGCCTGAGCTGCCTTCTAGGGGCAATCCTGGATGCCAGCTCTGCACGTCACAGGCACTGCAGTTAAGTGTAGTCAGCTGAGCCGACTCGTGTTTATATACAATGTGCGTTTATTTAGAAGTGGTTTAGGTGGGGGTTGATCGCAAGGGCTGACTTTTTCAACCCTTTGTCATTCTTCAGTGAAATGACACCACACTTATGTGAGACAAACAGTAACTATTAAAGTTAAATGCTGCTGCTGGACTGGACTTGGGACCTTCAGTTCCTTGGCAAAAAGGGTGCAGTCTTCATCTGTAGCTAATATTGCTTAGTTGTGTTTATCTTTTTTAATGCAAAAGGAGTTTCTTTTTGAGCGAAGGAGGCTCCATTTATTAAAGATATGGCTTCATGCTGCAGTATTTGGCTTTTGTCTGTAAATATTTTTTTTAATTCACAAGACATGAATTACTTTTCCTTTGCAAAAAAGTTTCACAAGGCAAATTTGCAAAACTCTGTATTGTAATACTTATAAGTGAGCAACAAAACATGATTTGATGCCATTCTAATAAATCGTATAATGCATATTATACTCTTCGTTATGTGCACCAGCTATTTTCTGAGAACCCATGGAAAGAAATTGGTTCTGTGTTTGTAACCAGTTAGTGTATATTGTAGGAATGTTTTTATTGAATTTAAATGGAGAGGTATAGGATACCTTTCTGAGTTTTCCATAAATGAAATAGTCGTACATGAAGTGAATGTCTGCCTCCTGGACAGAGACACCAAGCGGTAATCATGTATCTGTGAGTCATAGAAATAAAATGAGCTTGAAGGGCCCTCTATGCTCATTTCCTCTCTCTCTTCATTCTGCCTCTGTTTCCAGGCTTCTGATTTTGCAATAGCAGAGGCTGGCAGTACTGTTGGTTGGGCACAAGAAGAATCTTAACAATTGTTTTCACCCAGGGGAACTTCTTCACAAAAACGTGAGTTGCAATAAGTACTGTTACTAGTTTAAAATAACTGACTTCATGGATTATTGCACAAGTTGAATCTGATGAGACCACACCATACTGTCCAGATCTCTTGGCACTTAGACAAGGCTCACCACTGTGGTTTTTGAAAGCTTATTCATCATGTGTTGTCTACAAACTAGTTCCTTTTTTTGCTATCTCACGTCAAAGATTTTGCACTAGCTGCTAGTTTGAACCTGTATGCTAAACTCTGGAAATTCATTTTGGGAACATTTTTTGGAGCAGGTTCAAAAGCACCTTAAGATGGACTAGTTAAACTGTGAAATACCAGGCTAAGCTGAAAGCCAGAAGACTTAGAATTTATTTTGTTCCCTTCCAGTGGGCTTGTTTGCTTGATTTTATTTTTAAATATGTGCATCTGAAGCTCTGAGCTTATGTACAAAAACTTAAAAAGGATTAGGAATGCAGCTTGGATACCATAGTGATAAGGTGGTATGACTATGCTGGGACAGATCCACCCACCCACACTAAGATGTGCTCATTTTCCATTAGACCTCAGCCAGTTTTGCAGAGGCTGCTTGGAGAAAACTGCAAGACTGAAAAGCCAGTGCATAAGGTTTCCTCCTGGGACCATGGAACATAAAGGTTGCAGAGCGGAGGATTTGCCGAAACTAACCCCTGGCCTGCCCCGGTTCAAATACTTTGCTGCAATCTCTGCTCAGGTGCTCAACGATGCCCATAGTGAGAAGCAGCCTACCCAGTGCCGGGAGCTGGGCTGGAGTAACACTGTGCCAGGAGCAGGGCTGGAGTAACCTGAGTGCTCTTGGCAGTTTTGGTCACTCCTGAGGCCACAACACTCTCAACAGAAGGTGTTGGCATAGCATCACATAGCTGAGCTTAACTGTAGAAGCCTATGCAGGGAGCAGGCTTTGAGGACAATAATATCTCCTACCCCATCTTCCTTTTGCATTCGTAGTCGAAAATTTCTTACAGGAGCAACATCATTTAGGCGTTAGGCCTCATATCTTAGTCTTATGGCATTGAGAAGATTTTGACAGGGGGAGATTGAGAGAAATCGTCCTGCAAGATGCCAGCCAGACTCCTGGAGGTCTGATTCTGCACTGCAGGGACTGGAATTTTTTTGACTTTCAAATTTAAGGCTTTTCCTTTTATATTCTCTTAATTATGTCACTGCAGACTATCTTACTGGAAAAGATACGAGGCCGGCATCAAAACCTGCTAAGCCAAAGTGAATACTCCTATTGAATTATAGTCCAAGCTGTTACAGTTACATAAATCTAGGATTTAACCAGACCAGGTAATATAATTTGCTATGGGTATGTTCTATACTAACTCCTCATGGTTGAAAGCCTTGCTATTTGCCTTAAAGCCCACATATTGTGCAGCATTTGGGCTCTGTGGGGAAGAGAGAATGATGGAGAGTGTGTGGACTGCATAGTTGTCCACTCACTCTCATGTTGGCATTTTCATATCAAATGCTGATTTGGGATAATAGTTTTTCATCTCCCCTCCAGTCTTTTTTCTGGTAGGTTGTTCTGGGGTTTTTTAGGAATCTTGGAGACTTTTTTACCTATCTGTCTATGCTCAGCTGTTTTTTTGGACCCTCATTTAAAAAATGGAGAAAAGCTGAATAGGTTTCCTCGTTAATTAAAGGCTAAAGATTAATTGAATGGTTATCAGTGTGATCTGGCTGTGAGGTTCAATCAGAGCAAGATACCTTAGATTTTGGAGTCCTGGGCAAAAAAAAAATTATGGAAGTCTCCTTTCAAAATCTCCATCTTTATGCAGGCCTTTGCAGAACTATCCAAGTAGTGAATCAGCTTGTGCAACTATAAAGAAAAACAAAAACAAACAAACAAACAACCCCAAAACCCCCACAAACAAACAAAAAGAAAACCTGAAGGATTTGCATTTATATGACAGTAATAAAAAATTAGACCTCCTTTTTTCCTAGTCTGTACTGTTCTTAAAAAGAAATAAGTTGCTTAAAGACACGTGCTTTGAAGATGCAAGTCAGACATCTGTTTACAGAGTCCTAGCCTCCTGGGAGAGCACATTTGCGATAGGAATCACAGGAAAAAAGGCTGTCAAGAGTTTTCCCACAGGTGCTTCACTGTGTTTTGGTAGCTCCAGCAGAAGATTCTCAAAAGGGGCAGAAACTTTTCATCAAATGCTTTTGAATCTTCAAGGCCTGGTTTGGGTCATCGAGTAACATCCTCATTGAAACCACAATGATGCATTCCCACCTTGAATGGCACACCCTGCTTTCAACAGGGGCACAGCAGAGGTCATCGTTCAGGTGAAGGCTATAGCAACATTACTAGGCTTTTACTCCAAGCAGCAAGGCTAACACAGCTGGGCTGAAACAAAATTCAGACAACTGCAGTGCCTTTCCAGGTTTGCTAGTTTCCTGGGAAGACATGCTGTCTTCCATTCAGGCAGAACATAAACAGGTTTAATTAGTATAGAATTGGCAAGAACCCATATTTCTTTTCAGCATGAGCTCTGTTTATGAGCAGCCACCTGAGGGCATTTCAAAAGCTGTTTGTCCATAAGAAATCTTGGAGAGAATACAGGTGAATATTCTGGAAGCTGGCCTTTTGCTATTATGTTATTAATAACTTGTGCTTCCTGGGTTACTATTTCTCTTCCATGGTGAGTGGGTACCTTGAACCACCCTGCTCACTGCAACTGCAAGAAATACTGGGTCAAAATTGCTTTGTTTCTTGAGCTTTGCCTTTCTTGTCTCTCATTGGAGAAATGGCAGAGTTTGGCTCTTGCCTTGCCTGTACCCTCAACCTTTGCTGCTCCTCCTGTGAGGTGAAGGAATAAACACTGGGTGGCTAAACTAACCTTATCAGACAGTTTAATGGGCTGTAAATCAACCCCATCACCCCAGAAAGGACCTAGCTCTCTACAGAGAGCTCAGGGTGTCAGCACAATGAAAAACGCATTTGGAAGCATGTTGTATAAGATAGTGAGCTACAAAGAAGCATTCCCATGCTTGTGAAGGAAGCGGTTGAAGGATCCAGATCAAATCTAGGCTGTTCTGGATGGGATTTGCTACTCTGCCTCCACAGGATTTTTAAGAAGTGGAGTGTGTTTGGGAAAAGATCCAGAGCTTTCTTCAACCCAGAAAAAATGGGTTGAACTCGAAAGGTTCTTTTGATTTCCATTCAGCTCAACGGTCCTTTATAGACCGAGCTCCTTTGTGTCTGGTTGTGGGCTTAAAGTTGCTTCCTATCTAAAGA
Organism: Thinocorus orbignyianus; assembly: GCA_013400375.1. Lineage (NCBI taxonomy): Eukaryota > Metazoa > Chordata > Aves > Ciconiiformes > Thinocoridae > Thinocorus > Thinocorus orbignyianus. The sequence goes on from VXBW01007863.1 coordinate 627,496, forward strand.
AAAAAGAGGGTGGCCATGATAATGCCCAGTACAGAGGAATAATGGGTATGTCTATTGTCTCTCTCTACTAGCAGGAGATCAAAGGGACAGCCATTAAAATTGAGAGAGAGGAGGTTAAAAAGTAACTTTTAAACTTTTTCTTTTTTTTTTTGTATTTTATTCCATTCAAATTACAATGAAGCCTCAAGGGAGGAGGTGAGTACCATCCCAAACACAAGCAGTAAAATGCTATACCAAAAAAAAGCAATAGCGTTCTCTACTAGAGTTTGGGAAATGACCTAATGTTAGACTGGGCAGATTACCCCACACTCCTTGAAGCACATACTGGTGCCTGAGAGGGGCCCAATACTGCTTTCTGGGTGTAACTTGGGCTCTGGCTCTGGTTCTGTGACTTTGGGGCAGCTGCTGCTGTGCTCTGGTGGTGCTTGCCTGGGTCTCCCACCAGGGTCTCCCATACCCAGGAGACAGCCCGGGGAGGACACCTGTATTTTGTCAAAAAAGGGAGAGCTACAAGGAGGTTTAATCTATCTGTTTTAGCTACATGGGGAATGGAGCCTTGGCAATACTCCCCAGTCTAGCAGAGGGAGGTATATAAAAAAAAAATATATATATCTGTTAGCTGGGAGATGATGCTAGACGTAGTCAGATCAAAGAAGGCACAAAACACTCTATAAGCGCCAGCAGTCATTGGAGCAGTTTATGAAATGGTGGATTCTCCATCCTTTTATAGAGATTGGAAGTTTCTTCCTTGAAAAGAAATTTTGGTTCCCTCAGCCATTAACTGAAAATCTTGACTGATTTAGTTTAGATGAGGCAATCCCACTGGTTCTTTCCAGGTCTGGGACCTCTGCCTGCTGCCTTGACTCTCTGACTTCTCAGTAAAACTCAGGTGGGCAGAAGACAGAACTTTACTGAGTTTCCTTTCATCTCTCCTCTGACCTGTGGTGCTGGCCAGACGGAGAATTTAAACTTGGTAAGAGAAAGGTTTTTGACTGAGTTTTCCTCTCTGCCCTTGCAGGGACAGGCTCTCTGCACTTGCTGTTTTTCTTGCTGATCTGTAAAGCCAGAATGGATATGTAAAGCTTTAAACCTAAAGCTTTGCTCTCCTCCATCACAGGGGAAACAAAGGTGTAGCTCCATCTGTTTGTTGCAGAAACTGTTCTATATAGAAAAGTCCAGTGGAAATCCTGCTCACGTGGCCCGGAAGAAGGCTTAGCTGGGCTGAAGGATTTGCCCTGCTTCTGCTGTTCATCCACACCAAAGGGAATTTGCACAGGCTGTGTGATGCTGCAGTGGAAGTTTTTAGGGATGCGCATTTGCTGCTGACTTCTGCTGCTTGATATGGCTTGTCTTCGTGCTGTGCTGGGGGAAGGAGGAGGCAGCCTGCGGCACCTGAAAAGAAAAAAAAAAACACAACAAAACAGAACAAAGAGAGAAGTGGGATAATCAGGGGAGCATTTCTATTGCTGTCAGGGGTCTGTGAAAGAAAGCTAGATGTAGAATAGAAGCAGAATGTGGGAACCGGGGTACAAGACTGGAAGCGTTTTGTCTTGCTGTTTAGAAGGCTGGCAGATAGTGCTGTTAGACAACGGGGTGGCAATGTTTAGACTCAGTGTGCAGAAGTTAGCCATTTGAGGCAGGCATCTTGTGCTCAGTATACAGAGGAGATAAAACCAAAATGACTTCAGTAACTGTCCCAGTTTCTACTTGATGTTCTTTATCACATTTCACATGAGGCTATCACTCCCCCGTGAAGAAAAATACAGTATGTCCAAGGATGCAATTTGTACCCTTTCTGTCTTTTTTTGCTCTTAAGTAAAGTCCTTCCTACGAAGGAAACTAGCCACCTTGGGATGAAAATACCTTTATGTGCTGGTTCTTATAAAAAATGATGTTTCATAGCAGAGTTGTAACTTACTGACTTTGTGTACTGTTTGGGTTTTTTTGCCTACGGAATGCCAAAAGTATAAGGAGAAACTAGTAGACCAGTGGTAAAAAACATGTATGTTTTTGCTAGTAATGCCAAATAAATAATCTTTTGATAGTAAATAGAAGCAGGACAGAAACAGATTGCTGCTTTTCCTTAAATTAACTTTGAGAGTACAGATCAAAATCAAAACTTTTTTGTTTATTTTGGCAAACTACTGTCCGTTGCTTAATTTTGTTGATGTAGAAAAAATAGGGTGCAAGTAGGTTTAAGCCCTGTTTTGCTGTATGTCCTACATACACATTGCTAGAACTTGGATGGAGAGAGGGCGCTGATAGCTACAAGTACCCTGACAGCTTTATTTCCATCCTGAAACACAGGATGTGAAACACACTGAAATAAATTCAGTTCTGGAGTCCTCAACATAGAAAGGACATCGAACTGTTGGAACAGGTCCAGCGCAGGGCCACCAAGATGATTAGAGGGATGGAGCACCTCTCCTATGAGGACAGGCTGAGAGAGCTGGGACTGTTCAGCCTGGAGAAGGCTCCGGGAAGACCTGATAGCAGCCTTCCAGTATCTAAAGGGAGCCTACAGAAGAGCTGGGGAGGGACTCTTTGTCAGGAAGTCTAGTGACAGGATGAGGGGGAATGGTTTTAAATTGGAAGAGGGGAGATTTAGATTAGATATTAGGAAGAAGTTCTTTACTGTGAGGTTGGTGAGGCACTGGAACAGGTTGCCCAAGGAAGTTGTTGATGCCCCATCCCTGGAAGTGTTTAAGGCCAGGCTGGATGCGGCTTTGAGCAACCTGCTCTAGGAAGAGGTGTTCCTGCCCATGGCAGGAGGGGTGGAACTTGATGATCTTTAAGGTCCCTTCCAACTCTAACCATTCTATGATTCTATGAACACGTGAATGTTTGTATGTGCTTACATACCTTAGAGAAGAGCTTGTTGCTGCTTAATAAAGGACAAAGTTTTATTAGCTATTCAGGCTTCAGTCTTTCATGCAGTGCAGAATAAAATAAATATTCTACTGAGCTAAACAGTAGAAAAGTTACCGGGGGTGGCGACAGACTTGAACCGTGTTGTAAAAAAAGCAGTATATAAACAGAGGCTCATATATTTTTCTTTATGTGCTTGGTCTTTTTTTCCATGGTGAGAATCCCTCCAGAGATCAAGGGTTTCACCTGAAGATGAAAGGTCAGCTCTCAGCTGGCTGGCTACCTCTGGCATCCCTGAGTATTAACCATCCTGTGAGAACTTAGCACAGTTACTGAATTGGAAAGATGACCTGTTTCTTAAAGCTACAGGTTTGTACCTGAGAGCTGGAGAGCTAGCTGAGTTTCACTGGAAATCTGCTGTCTAATTATGGCTGATGTTGTCGGGTAGTTAATTGGTTTCTTGTCTCTTGAGAGTTTCTATAAAGTGCCTGCTGCTTTAGAGAAACATTGTGTGTAATGAAGTAATAAAATGTTTTTATATATGCATACAACAGCCTACTTCGTTGAAGAATGCCATTTTTAAAATGGAAGAGTTGGAACAGCAGCTCGATGTAATAGAGGAGAAGTACAGGCTGGTGAAGAATTACTTGGGATTTCTTGTCTTCTATTTAAAATGACCAGTACAGCATTTCTTTAGCAGCCGTTATCCTGACAAGGACTAATACACTAGGTTTCCACTAGAATTTATTATGCGGGTTTACAGAAGAACACTCCTTGCCCTCTCTATGACTTAAAACTTTACCATGATTTTACTGGCTTGCTCTCGAACTAGTAGAGCAAGAATTTAATAAAAGAGGCTTTCAGGCTGAACTCTAAAGGTACAGTGAAAACTGAATTAAGCCTTGCAATGAGGACACTCATTAGCTAGGCTATAAGGGCATTTAGCAGGTAATATTAGCTTAATTTGATATAATATGAAACTCTCTCAAGGTCCCTTTTTTTCTAGACATCCATGGAAGACCTTGGGCCAGTATCTCTGGGGTGAAGTGTGCACTGTGTTCTGGGGATGTACTTTAGTTGTCCAGCCAGAGGCACTGGTGCTGGAAGGGTGACTTCTGTTCAAGGTGGATTCCTTCAGTGGCAGAGGGAAAATATAAATGCTACAGTGTCACAGCTCTTGCTCTTGACACAAGGAACACCTTGTTTAACATCACCATTAAAGGGGGAGCTGTGGTTCAAATTCAAAGTGATGCCATTGACCAATGTCAGCTCTGGTTAGGGAGCTACTGCTCAAATCGTTCAGCAGTGGGGAGATCAAGCGGCTCCACCCAGAGAGAGATGCTAAACCTATCACATTAACGTGACAGGCCCACCTGTGCTTGCCACTTGCAAACTCTTTGGCCTGGGAGCCTCTGACAGTAGCTGATTAAAGAGACTCAGAAATGACTTCTTCAGAAGTAAACAACCATTTCAGAGGTACCTAGTGTGCAGAGGTGGGAGAACGTAGATTCTGAAGAGGAGCTGAAGTATCTGTACATCTTTTGTAGGTTGGGTCTGAAGTAGCATTTCCACTGATCTTTTCACTTTAATATTAGTCTTTTACTCTATTACTGCCTTGGTAATATCCTCTTAGCTGAGTTATTGTCATCTGTGGCTGGGAGAGATAGCTGTTTGCTGCGCTTTCACCCCTTCCGCATTTTGACCAGATTCTTCTAGATGAAGACTACCCCCTTCCCTACTTCGTGCATTATTTTTACCCCTTTGTGCTGTTTCTGATTGCAGTGGCTTTGACAACCCAATTTCTTGCAACGCACCATCGTGTGACTCCTGGCACGTAGACAGTCCAGCCTTTTGAACGTGTGTCTCCAGAAGTCATTTACCTCAGGTATATTTTTTTTTCTATTATTGTTTTGTTTCCCATTTACAAGCAGATAAAACTTCAGTGCCCAGTCTTCATAAAAGCGAATGGTACAACCAGTTTCATTTGCTCTTTGTGCTGCTACAATCTTCCTCCACATCGATTTCCAGCTGCTGTTCTGGTCCTATGAGGCAGCGCCTGAACAGGGAAGCCTGCTTTAATTTACGTAGACAGGCTTGCCCGTGCTGTCTCCAGCACAGGAAGAACACAAAAGTGCTCTTATAGACAATACTGTACCCTCTCTGTTACTGGACCCAAGTCCTATCGGGTCTGGCTGTCAGTGGATTGATGAAGTATTGGAATAAAAAGTAAGTCTGTGTTTCTTTGTTGCTGGGTTCCCCCTTGTATGCTGCTGACTGGGGTATTCAGTTCCTATTTCCAACTTTCATGTTGGTTCAGCATATCAGTTTTAAGTAATCCAAAGTAATTTGTGTTTAAAAAACACAGTGATTTTATTTGCATATAAAACTGCTACAGTGAAAAATGCATTAGACAGATCTGAACAAACTTGGACCCCTAGGGAATTTCTTTTCATCTACAATTTTAGTCTCCTTTTCCATCATCTGCAAAGAAAGTGTGTAGTCACAACCGAAAACCCAGCAGCAGCACTCAGATTCAGACAAGTAGTCCATGAGGACACACAGCAGAACTGCCAGTTCAGTGCATCCAGGGAAACCTATGAGCTTCCCCAAAGGCATTCTTTGCTGCTGAAAGAGCTGGGCTCGGGAGAAGTCAGTACACAGCTGTATTTTAAGTTTAGGAAGTGAGAAAGGAGTGAATTACAAATTGAGGACAAGGTTCCTGGAGAATTTATCTTTTTTTCACCTTGCAGCTTGCCTAAATTCTCAGCCATTGTGATACTGATGTATTGTTACAGGATAGTTCCATGAAGTTTCCATATATCAAAGTAAAGATGGCAAAATCTGCTCATAATGTGAGCTCTTTGGCAAAGGGACTATATCATGTTCAGTTCCCAGCACAGACGGGTTCTCTCCATGACCAGAATCCTAGGTAAGAGATCTGCCAAATAAAAATAACAAACACCTCTGAAGAAGGAACCACCTCGTTGCTTATGTAGCAGCCAACATCAAAGTAGTGACTGGCAGTTAAAGCAAGACTGTATTTAACTGAATTTCTGCTGCCAAGGAAAAGGAGTTTTAAGCAAGTTTCCATTCTCTGCTGAGCACTATTGAGTAATCACAGTGCTGAGCAGAGCCTCTAGCCCCTGTGCTTTTCGAGTATGTATGCACTTTATGTAGCTTGAGTATTCCTTGGTGCAGAGATTGGCCTTCTGAAAAGGAAATGCTTCATTTCATCTGAAATCCTGTTAGTTAGGCAGCTCGGATCTCTCAGTACCAAATCCTTCCTCCATCAGTGATGATTTAAATTCCCATTTATCCCTTTCAGTAGGAGGCAGCAACCAAGACTGGTTTGTCTGCTATTCCTTTTCCCACTGACATGGATGCTGCACTTTGCCTTCCGCAATTAAGTGCATTTACTTCATGGGTTTTCAATTTTCTTCTGCAATTATGAAGAATAAACTGTAAAATATGAGGTGTAAACTGATGTGCTGTATTGTTTCAATAATACATTAACAGGGTAAGATGGAAACTGGTTCAAACTCTTGCCTCAGATTATGTCTTAGAAAGCAAAAATAGTGCCAAGCAGGTGTGAAATGAAGGAACTTCAACTTTTTGCAAAGAGAGAGAGGGAGTTATCGAGCTGAACAGAATATGTGAACAACAGTCAAAGAGGTGAGGGACATTTAATTTCTAAATGTTCTGTGGGCTGAAGCCATGTTTGTTTGTTTCTTTTGGTCATAGACAGGTAAGAAGTAGAGTTTGAAATGCATAATGTATCTTTTTCTCGATATTCTCTATATCTGTTTTTGACACAACCTTTGAGTAATCTTTAATGCTCATCACTAGGAAGCTTTGTCCCTGCTTAGAGGGAATATTCCTCTTATGGTGGAGTTCTGCCATCTCTTTTTATCACTCCCTCTTTCTCCCAGTTGAAGCAGAAGTAATAGTGATAAAGAATCTAATGCAACTTCTGATGAGATCATTAAGCCTTTTGCCCCTACTGTAAGTATTTAAAACCTGTTTATGTTATCTGTAAAAGTATGAAATATGGCATAATATGCCATATTTTGGTATAATGTTAAAAGATGCAAGTCTGCTGAGAAAGATCACATAAACCTAATAACAGTATTTCTACCTTCTGAAGTAAATAGTAGAAGAAAATAAGGCATGTTTGCAAATCAATTTAGAATATAGTTTCTGTTACACCAAAAAGATGCTACTTTCTTCCCTAACGGAAAGATACGATAATCTGGGTCACATGTCACTTGCATTCCTTAAAGTATTGCTTTCATAACTGGTAATTTCATTTTAACTTAAAGGAAGAGCTGATCTGCATTGTCTTATTTTATTTTTTTTCTTTTGAATTACCAGACTACTGTTTTTTGCAGGGGGAAAAATGCAGTAATGACCAAGTCAACTGTTGTAGCAGAACTTCAGTAATATACATCAACTGCTTTGTTGGCTGAAATCAGGAATGTTGCTGTCTATAAAGGAGCATAAATTACTTTTCTGTATAATAGCCAAACCAGACAAGAATTCTTAGTCTTCGTTTCAGTGCTATACTGATGTCAGAAATAAATACTCCTTTACAAAACAACTCTTAAACAATGTTGTGATTATATAATGTCTCTGGTATATAATCTTTAATAATATACCATATATTTCTTAAAATCACCACAGGAATGAATTAATTATAGAAATAATAACAAACCAGCTGTCCCAATTAGGAACTTCCCGAATTAGTTTCTTAAAAATGAAATAAGAAAAAATATGGAAAAGTTATCTTGCTAGAAAGAAGCATCATGCTGATAATTGCAGGATTTGTCTGTAATTCCCCCTTTTTTTACACAAGAGATGAGGTTTGGGATTCTGGTGCTTTGTGCAGTATTTGATCCATACCATACTCCAAAAAGTACCATCCTTCTAAAACCAAGCCTCCATAATTGTTAATACCAGTTCTGGTGTGTGGGATGCAACAGGGTACATTTGACCCAACTGTGAGCACATAAAGTCATTTCTTTTGAATTAGCAAGGCTACATCATAGTTGCTGCTAACTTTAAGGATTTTATGTCTGCATCATAGCGGCTGTTGGAGCCACTTCGGGCCATAAAACACCCTATAAAAAAAAGCCTGTGATAGTCTTTGAATGCGTTTTAACCTGGAGGAAGTGTCCTTTGTGGATTTGCGCTTTGCCTAACGTAGCTGGTGTACTTCTCATCTTGCACAAGCAACTTTAAAACCCAATTTACTGTTTGCTGAATCATGGCACATTCTTGCAGGCGCACCTGTTAGTCAGTTGGGCAATCTCCATTCTTAGACTTTAGCCTCTCTGAGCCATGGTCAATGAAATACAATTGTCTTCAAAGTTTATCTGGCCCACAAACCTCTCATATCAAACTTACTCCATGAGAATGCTTATATCAACATTTTAAATTTTATTAGGAAAGGACTAGAAGCTACTGAAATATAAAATGCTATCTTCTCTCCCTGGCATTGGGATGTCCTTCCTTCTACCTACTACAATATTTCTGCATTTTAAAAATGAAGGATGTGTTGCAAGGGACTGAGGTAAATGCCAGCAGCTGTACGATCCACTATCTGTCTGTCTGAGTAAGCTGAATGTTGTTTTCCTACAGGGGAACATCTTTGAAGTTTAAAGCAACTGCATTTGCTATGTAATATTATGATGCATAGAGGTAAGTGGATATTTTCTAACTGTAGAAAAAACAAAAGTTATTCTTAAGTTTTCACTTGTTTTAAAGCTGTCTGTCTACAAGTAAACAATTCTACAAGTCAGATTCCCACTTGGTTTATCTGTCAAAACCCAGCAGTAATATTTTAAGTTTTCTGCCTAAATTATTACTTTGCAAAGACATAACCCAGAAGGGACGGTCATGGAATCTCATTGTGTTCTACGGAAAAGAGCAAAAGATGTATCCCCCCCTGCACCAGAAGCTCACAGGGCAACTGCTGAAAACCATCAGTCCCAGATGGGGAAGATGGATGAAGAAGTGAGAGATTCTGGAATAACTTGGAATCTCTTTCTTGTGAAATTTTTGAAAATATCCAGCACTAATGATCTCTGACACATGTCTGGGATGGAGAGAGTACAAAGGTGAAAAAGCAGATCAAAATACACTTCTAAATATAATCATGCACTTACAAATACAGAATTAATCTAACCTGGGAGGGAATGTTAGCCATGACTTAAAACCCGTCTCAAAGCATATAAAATGCAAATGCAGGATAAGAGACAACAGGTGTCCAAAAAGAAATGTGGAAAGACCTCAAAGAGGTAATACACAGTGATCATAGCCACATGAAATCATGCTCCAAAACCCAGGTAGGAGAATGATCTTTAATATGGCTGTGCAGATGTAAGTGCAATAGGACTTACCACATTTTTTTTATTTTGACTTTAATTGCAGATTTAGAAAATAAACAAATATTGATGTTTGAAAGCTTTCTGTTGGGGTTCAGCCCTTGATCAAATTCAAATATCCATTCACTGTAGGTATTTAATTTTCAATATTTGAAATTAAAACTGCATAAAGTATAGGGTTCGAAATTTTGTATTATCATGTCTGACTGAACATTTACACAAGTAACATTTTTATCTACTACTTAGGTGAGAATACACCATTTTATTTTAAGAATGCAAAGCAGAAACTTCACTGTTTTTCTATGTGTTACCAGGGTAGCAGATTACTAATTCAACTAAGGGGAAAAAATTGAATAATATGTCAAAATAAGGCTTAACTGATCTATATATAGACTAACAATGTATGTAGCTTAATATGTGAGAGTTAGTAAAATGGATAACAGGATCAAAAGAAATCAATTATATGGTCCCCTGAGCAGTTTATATTTTGGCTTAATTATTAGGGTACTTGCTATTTAACAAATTAAGTAATATGGATATATTAACCTGCTCTTAATTTTGTTCATGTACATTGACTACCAAAGGTGATTCAATAAATAGTCTTGCGGATATGATGGTCAGCTTCTTCAGTTTTAATTATTCCTTTGCAGTAGAAAACGTGTTTATAACTGTGCTTTAATAGATCTGCACTGTACTTGTTCTCGAGATGACTTCGTGATGATGCTCTCTTTTCCTGTGGTTTCATGTCTCCCATGAATGTGCTGCTGGGTTTGCTGTGTGCAGTTACTCAGCTCTGCTGCACTTGCTCGGTGAATGGAGGAAGTGTAGAATCAGAGATCATTCAGTATCATAGTCCACAAAATCAACCTTTTTTTTTTTTATAGGGCGTTCAAAAATAACAAATTAGGTTTACAGCAGAAGCTAATCTGCAAAGCCCCTCTTACAGCTTTCTTGTTCCAAAATGTCAACACATTATTAGTATAAGAACCTGTGAGTTATGTACTAATTTACTTTACCATTTATTTGTAAGATATTTGACACACTTCTGCCACAGGCTTTCCTGTTCTTTATCAGCTAATATTACATTTTATAGCTTATGGTCATTTTTATTATACTTAAGTTATTAGTAGAATGTAAAAAATTACAGGGAACTGTAAAAGTAATCATGATATCAACCTGTAAGATTCTTTCAGTTACTCCCACTACGTTGTGGGTTCTCTGGTAGGATTTCTACTGCAAAATATTATGTTTCTGTTTGTGGATATCATACGGCAATTTGCTTCTTTGTTAACTGACATGCATTCACGTTGTACTTTTATCATGTTTTTTGTGTCAAATTTCACAGTTAATTTCCAGTCAGAGGTATTCTTCAGTATTCACACAGGAAATGAAGACCTCTTTCACGTACCATGTCTTTCATGATGTTTTTATAAAATTAAGCATGGTTTCCAAAGAAAAGGACCAGAAAACTAAATAGAAAACAGTATCTTTGGAAAACTACTGACCAGCTAACAGGTAACTGTTAAAATTTGTTTAACTGAGCAAGTAACTGATGAAACTCTTCATGACCATCAGTAAATATATTTATAAAACTCTGAGTCCTTAAAGCAATCTGTATTTTATTACCAAAAATGAAATGGAAAATTCTTTTTTTAATGTAGGTTTTAATAAAGTTGCTCCATTATTTGAATGCTGCGGGTTTAAACAAGCATGAAAGAATCTATAGGTTTTCTAATATGACTAAAATACTTGTTTTTGTGTTTTTTGTTTTTTTTTTTCTGTGAGTACCTTGCAAAAGCATAATCTAGTTTTTCAAACTCTACAAAAAATATATAAAATATTGTCCTAGTTTCAGCTGGGAAAAAGTTAAGTTTCTTTCTAGTGATTGCTATGAAAGGAATGTCAATAATGCTTATTTTTTTAAGGTGCTGCTAAGCAATGTTATACTTTTCAAGGACTCCTTTCAGCTTCCCATAGAAGCTGAGGAGCAGAATAGACAGAACAAGGGAATGGTCAATGGAATATTCTGTACCACAGACCTCATGCTCAGTATATAAAGGAGGGTTGGCTGGGGGGTGGGCATGATCAGTGCGCAGGAAGGTACCAATTCACCAGGTGGTAGGAGTGACTTGTGTCGTTATTGTTGTTGTCATTTTTCTTTTCTTTTACTGTTTTATGAAACTCTCTTTTTGTCAAACCACAAGGTTTTTTCATTTCCCTTTCCCATCCTTTTCTCCCTCTTCTCTCTGCCGTGTTGGGGTAAGAGTGGAGTACTGTGTGAGTGGCTTTGTGGTCCTAGCTGCTGGCTGGGGTTAAACCATAACATAAATATATATGTATATATAAATACTTCTAAATAAATGAGAAAGAAGTTGTCTTTAGCATCAACCTGTCCCACTGAAATAAATGTATCATGTAATGCAGATCCATTTTGGTTTTAGTTCCACTAGAACTGAGCTGTGTCAGGCCATTACTGAATAACTGACTATATTATGAAGTGTATGAGTGGTTGAGCTGTTCTGAGACTCATATTCAAAAAGAGCTCTGATTTTATAACAAAACCAGAAAAGCTGAATGATTAAATTCTTGTTCTGAGATCGCTGCCTGCTTCACTTGCGGTTTGTCTTCAGCAGTCAGAGAAGTACAGAGGAGAAAGAGGAAAGGCACTGACTCTCTCCATTTGGACCCAGTATGGCTCCATGGGCATCTGACTGCCATACTCTTGGGATCTCATCCAGGCTTTTCCAGCCCTGGGAACTGACTCCCTCTCACGGGAAGTGGGATAGGCTTTCCTGGCTTTCACTGGGTTCTTCTGTCTGCCTTTAAGAATTTTTCTAAATTTTATTTCCTGTGCTCGTTTTGTTTCAAGTGATGGCTACCATCCCTCATGTCTACCAAACTAAGTGGGGAAGTGGAGTACTTGGAAGTGAGAGCCACTCTGTAGGAAGACCTAGATAGGCTGGAAGAGTAGGCTAAGAAGAACCTTATGAAATTCAACAAGGACAAGTGTAAAGTGTGCACCTGGGAAAACATAATCCATGAGCACAGCACAGTCTGGGATGTGCTTGGCTGGGGAGCAGCTCTGTGGAAAGGGACCTGGGGATCCTGGTTGACAGCAAGCTCAGTAGGAGTGAACAGTGTGTTGGTACAGCAAAGAAAGCCAACAGGATACTGGGTTGCATCAGCAAAGGCATTACAAGCAGAGATGAAGGAGTCATTATCCCACTCTACTTAGTACTATTCAGGCCACATCTGGAACATCATGTACAGTTTTGGTTCCTGCTGTACAAAAAAAGATGTGGACAGGCTGGAGAGGGTCCAGAGAAGGGCCATCAAGATGATCAAAGGCCTGGGAAGCATGCATATGAGGAAAGGCTGAGAGAACTAGGTTTGTTTGGCCTTGAAAAAAGAAGGCTTAGGGGCACACCTTATCACCATGTTCCAGTATTTATAGGGTGGCTACAAAGAAGATGGAGAATCCCTTTTTACAAGGAGATGCATGGAAAAGATGAGGGGTAATGGGTACAATTTAGTACTGAGGAGATTCTGACTGCACACAAGAGGAAAATTTTTCGGACTGAGAAAAAACAGCAATTAGACCAATCTCCCCAGGGAAGAGGGAGATTCCTCAACACTGGATACTTTTAAGACTCAGCTGGACAGGTTGCTGGGCCATCTTATCTAGACTGTGCTTTTGCCAAGTAAGGCTGGATCAGATGATCCTTTCTAACCTGGTGTTCTGTGACTCTATGATTCACAGGAAGGTGACTCCATCCCTGAACAGAGCCTCCTGCCAGGTATTTTTTCCTGCTGCTTGAGCTAACTCTTCCCACAGCTCTGCTGGATCCCCACCCTGCAGACCCCCAGCAAGCCTCGCTCTGCATAGCTCTTCCACAGCTGCTGGTTGTCTGTTCACTTTTCACATCTGGGTCATCCAGAATGAATTTACACAAGTGACATCTCTATGTAATTTGTGCATAATTTGGCATTACATGTACGTCATGGTTTAGCCTTGGCGGCAACAAAAGCACCATGTGGCAGTCCGTTGGCTCTGCTGCCCCCCAGCGGCGGGGAGAGGATGAGAAAGAAAAGGCAGACTCACGGGTTGAGATAAAAACTGTTTACCGGAACAGCAGGTATTGCAGGGAAACAGTAACACAGATGGAGGCGACAAACACGAGGACAATACCGACCACAGCCCGCGCCGCACTGACGGCCGCCGAGACGCACCCCGGTGCCGCCCGTCCATATATATGCCTATGCCATGACGTCACCAAGCCCACTTCCGGTTGTGGCCCCTCCCCTTCCCAGCTAGCTCTCTGCTGCCCCTGGGCCTGGCGCACATGGGGTGGAATAGTTGTGCCGGATAGAGACAGGGGAGAATCAACCCTGTCCCTGCTGGAAACCAGGACAATGTATATATGTAAATATTCATATAAATATTTGCCTATCTTGCATATATGCATAATTCTGAGGCAGTTAAGAAAGCATTTTAAAACCAGAAATGTGACATTAAAAGACTCAAACCCAAATCTGCAGGACATGGCATAACATACTTCAGTTACTATTAGGTTGCATTCCTGTCCCACACAGGGTTGTTGGGCTGGAGAAAAGAGTGTCCAGTTGGTCCTAGGTATTTGGAGTGCCTTTATTAGTGGTATCAAATAGCAGGGACCTGACAAAAGCAGAAACTTCATTTTCTGTGTCTAGGTGTTCCCCCAGCATAGGCATGTCTCAACAGCTGAGCAGGCACTGTGATAATACAATTAGGAGGCTGCATTGCCTGATGTTGCTCCTATTGAGTTGCTGAGGTGACAATGATTGTCAGGAGCCCCCAGAAGGCAGGAAAATGCTTTTAGGTTGATATGCCAGATGTGGTCAGTGCCTGGATTGTGTGAAACACGGCAGGGCTGGGCAGAGGGGAATGCAAGTCCACTGGAACCTGTGGTGCTGCCTCTGCCAGTTGAATCTCACCTGCTTTCCATCAGTTCAGCTGCTGCTCCACACCAGGTTGGAAAATGACTTTTTTTACCCCGAGGAGAGTTGCACACTATCCAAGCAAACTGGGGCTAGCTCTGCTAGTGACCTGCATGGTTTTAGGCAAGCAGAGTTGCTTCTCGCTGTTTCCCACTCCCTGTGTCTCTTCTCCATCTTATCTATTTATTGTAAAGCCTTTGATGGTGGGATATTACCTCTGGTGTTTGGAAGCACTCAGCGTATTGGGTCTCCAATCTTGGTCGGAGTTCCTTGGGTAGTGCTTTTTAACCTGTGGTCCACTGACTCTTGATGGTTTAAAAATTGCTTGTAATGGAGTGATGGAAAATACAGAAATAAACCAAAGCTATTTCAGAAAGGCTTACCCCCAATTTTCTGGGGGCAGCATCTCCACTGCAAGTTTTGCAGAGGTCCACATAAGCAAGGTTGAAGCCTCATTTTATAGGGTGTAATGAATACAAATTGGTGGCAAAAATACTTTGGCTCACTTTACAACATGCTGTTATCTAGTATTTACAGGTTACACATCCATATATTTAGTTTCTTTTGGTCTATTATATATCTTTCTAATATGAAAGAGTGAAAGAGTGCCTGCTAAGGTCATGACCCCAGTTTGTACCACGAGTGGTTTTTGGTGGTAGATTGCCTTTTTTTCTTTTTTCTTTTTTTTTTTTTTTTTCAATTTTTTTAAAAAATTTCTTCCTTTTCCCAGCATTTTTGTCAAACCTTGAAGGGCAATACCGCAGACTGTGCCTTTACCTGGCAGGTGCCCCAGGGCTGTCATGCCCAGGCATCCACCACGGTGGAGGCACCAGGGACCAAAGCTGGTGTGCGGTGTTTTACTCACTCCTGCTTCTGCTCTGTGCTCCTGACAGGGAATCCTTTTGAGAGCTGCCTTAGATTACTTGCTCTTGAGACAGTTTTAAAAGCGTCTTTCCCTCGGCTTTCTCCAAACTCCCACTCCTTGCTGACAATGAAGATATGTGTATGCTGAGTCAGTCTTTCTGTGCCCTTAGGGATTAGGCAGCTGATGACGAGGATTTTTAACAGCTTGCTCACAATAGCTCTTGCTCAGCAGAGTGGTGATGCTTGCAAGGGAAGCGCAGCTGGCTTCAAACTATGTTCCCAGCCTTTTTTCCCCAGCCAATGCACAGGTGAAAATAGAAATTATTCCTTACTTCATTAGACTGAACTATTCTCCCTCCCACTCTCACATGCTTGACAGCTGCCTCCCAGACCCCAGGGTGAGGTCAAACACACAGCAGTAACTCCTGGATTGACCTTGCCAACACAGATCTGACAGAGGTTTTCTACTGGTCTTCTGGACCTTACTTGTAAAGCATCTGAGCCTGCCTCCTTGACACTGCTACAAATTACTCATGGGTTTTTTTGCTTATTTGAAAATAATATGAAAGATAAATAATGATAAATAAAAGGCAGTAGTAATGTAACCCAGCTGATGGGTATGGACAGACAGTTGCAAGTAGATCCTCAGCTAGCACAATATTAAGTGATACTTCTTCTGGCCCTGACAATGGTTAAGTCTCAAGGTTTTGTGGCTCTGCACACAACTAGGAGTGGCTGGAAGGTTGGTATAGCTCAGCTGACAAATGGCAACCCCTGGAGAAGTATAGCTCAACTGCAATTGTCTGTAACTGAAATTTGTGGGAGAGGGAGTTGTAAGATATGAGGAGACATGGCTGAGGTGTGGGAAAAAAACCTTTGACCTCAGAGAGTTTAGTGGTCCACAGGGCAGGAGCACGGTGCAAATGTTTTGGGGCTAGGGGGCTTAAGAGACATCATTGGCTGCACTTTGAACGAAGCATTTCTCAAGCCCCCTTAAATGGGGATAAATGATACCGTCAAATGCATTCAGCGGAACTACTTTAGCCTGCAAAATGGTTGCAAGCCACCAAATGGCATAAAGAGTTTAATTCCTCTGTACGTCTATATCTCTGTTCTTTGAAGGCTCCTGTGGGTCTTTGCATACCCACAAATCCCCTAGCTACTGAAAGGCAGCCAAGCATTTAAGCCAGCCAGAGCCTGTCCTGCCACCTTTTTCTGTGCCCTGTTGTGCTCTCCTGTCCTATGGAGCTCCTGAGTTCACCCCTGTTCTTCAGCAGGATGTTGAGGAAAGGTTCCTCGCTTGGCAAGTCTGAAGAAACAGTCTGGTTTCTCGTGTTGGAATAAAAATTTCCATCACAAGCACTGAGTAGTCATCTCAAGAAAATGAAAGAGGAGACTGTTTCAAGAGGGATTTTTGGTTTTTGGTTATGTATTTTGTTACCTATGAAAAAATGAAGGCATGAGCTATCCGTAAGGTTCTCCTGACCAACCTTGGCCAGACGGAAAGGTCATTATGTGTATGTGCCTCCTGAAGCTGCAGAGAACTGGTAGGGCAGACTCAACCAGTGGGTTACACCTAAATCTTTGGAAGCACATCCAGCAGAAAAAGCACCATATGCAGGCCAGCCTAATGTTTTAATGGCTCTTTCAGCACACACAGTAATCCTCAAACCCCTCTTCACAGCAGATAATAGGTACTCAATGGCACCATGCAGCAATTTAGTTTTTGGAGTTCTCCTCTTTGCAATCACTGACGCACTCTGGAACAAAAGGCAATTGATGGCTACTGTGCCTTTCTAATCAGGTAACGGGTTACTGCACCGCATGGCAACTGTTGGCTGCAGTGCAGACTGCTTTCTCTAGCTATCATCACAATTAGACACTTCATCTTATTCAGAAGTCTTTTTCTTCTGCATAAACTAACTTTTCCATACAACTTAAGTGATCCCAGCTTGAAATATGCTTGAGTATTAACATATCCGTTCCCAGAAATACCTTCAAGGGATACTTTATCTAAATCTCCAGCAGGGCACTAGCTGCCGTTTGTGGCTCTGTAAATTGTATTAAGTGAATTTATTCTCATGTTCCACAGAGTTGGCTACTCAACGTTAGTCCCTCTCAGGAGATGGATTAAGATGAATTAAGAGGTCTGAACTGGTATTTGGTCAAGTGTAGACATCTAAATCCAGGTCTCAGAAAAATCCAGCTGACTTTGTCACTGTGAAAGGGGATTGTCCCTGACTCCAGGGGATTTTCTGCCTGTTGTATTTATCAGGTTTGCTATACCTGAAAGTGTTCCTACCGCCATATCCAGAATCCTTGCCCTTCCACAAAGACCACAGCGCTTGATGTCTGGCCCAGGTGCAACACCCAGCCAGTTTACAGGGAGGGATTTTCCTGGAGGTGTCTCTTGGGGCACGTAGCCTGCTGGGACACTGCTTGAAGAGAACATTTCCTCTCATGAGGCCTGTGGCTGCTCATGTGTTTCATGTCATGGGACAGGGATTAGAGAAAGAAATAATATTCACTGCTTTGCTCAAACTCAATTAGTTTATACAGTCCTTCGGAAGACTTTCTATATTCAATTAAAATCTGGGCTGTGTTCTTCCTGGATAACATTTACCATTCTCCCCACCCACTCTATTTTGGAAAATACCTGTTTTAATGCACATTGCTGCTGGGCAAGTATCACTAATTTCTACCAGTTGTTATGTTTATAAAAAATTGATACTGAAAAAAAACCAGCAACTGAAATGGAAATGGAGAAGTCTTGACAACAAAGTCCTTTCTTAGCTAAGATCAACTGAAAAAAATAATTTCCTATTGCAAATTAATGTCTTTTGTTTAGCTTTTATTTCTATATATTCTTTACTCACAGTAGTCAGAAAGGCGGGATGAGGAGTTCACACTTCTGCCCGGCCTGACTCTGGACTTCTCTAAATGTGGGTTGTAGGAGATACTGTAGGTGCATGATGAGCCATGAAGAAGAGTCTGAACCTGAAGAGAAACAGGAGAGTCAGCCTCACTATTCATGAGTGGAAAGTAGCATGTTTGACATAGAAAAACAGGAAGAAGAAGAGGCAAGGAAATCATGTTATCTTTTGCTAATGCATAGCTTCAAAGCTTCTCTTCCCTCACAGTGGGATGGTTAATGAATGATTACATTTCTATCCCGCTTCATCTGCATTGGTTTCTGCAGGACTGTTCCTTACACAGAGTAAGGAGATATACTGAACCCAAGGACTCTACATAGCTTACATTAGCTTTTACAAGTTTACAAAACCATAGCTTCAGCATCATCTGGAAGTATATCCAACACAAGATCTGAGAATGAAAGCATTTTAGCAAATTAGCCTTTTTCTTTTCTTTTTTTTTTTTTTTGGACAAGAACTGCTCTTTACACCAGATGTGATTTGGAAAACACAGCTGAACCAGAATCTACTAGTCTTACACACAATGAATTATCTGCTGATCAAATAGAGAATTAGAGAAAAATAGACTTGTGTGCAACAAAACAGGGTGAAAACCCTGTAAACCACCCCTGTAAACCATCTCGATCTTTACATTTTGATCAGCAGAGATAACAAAAGCTCTAGAAAAAATGTGCCCATGTAATGCGACTTGTGGTCCGTTGCCTAAACATTTGCATCTGAAATATTTGGTTGAGGCTCTTCCTGGCACCAAGACAACAGACTTAACCAAACATCAGACATAGGCCAAGTTTCAGCACAACCCTACAGTGCTGAAGAAGAAGAGCCTTACTTTATGTCTTCCCGGTAAGGGAGATGGATACAGTAAAGCACTTTGCCCTTTTGTTTCTCCTCCCTGAGTGCAATCCCACTCACAGTAATGGTAGGTGAGCAAATCTGGATGAGCTTTGACTGCTCTGGCAAGTTCCAGCAGCTGATTTTGGTAGCAACAGCACCAGGAACCCTAGTAGAAAGATCAGGGTAAGCAACAGACATGAAGCACTTGAGGCTGATACACACCTACCCATGGCACGGTGAGGCTCCTCTCCACTGGCAGCACTAACATTTGTCCACAAGAAACATTTGCCTGACTGTTTGCCACTGGGTTCTTCGTTTTGATAGAGATGGAAAACTCTCAAAATAGCAAGTGCCAGAATCTTCACTGCTGTATTTTTGCCATTATCACGTTGTTAAGGAGACTGCTGAAGGTCCTTTATTCTCCTGTGATTTATTTTGTTGTTAGATCAAGCCTGTGAAATCTGTTTATACCTACTAAGAACCCTATAGAAAAGAAAATCCAATAATTTATTAAAGACAAAAGTGAGCTGAGCAAATAAATATCTGGTAAACCCAACCTCTTTCTGTTTACAGTTTGTCTGCAAACAAATTACAAACCTGACACTTTCTCTGCCCTAAATTCAGTTCCAAGTAATTTATCCTGTGTGTATTTTTATATATCTATATATGCCCAGGTTGTTATGAATATACCATACTCAAGAGCTCAGATGTTCTGTCTGGGCCTGTACATCAGCCAGCATTCTTCAGTTTCCTGATTGCATGAGAATCAGGCTTTTGGGGAGGATTTATGTGAACGGTAAATTATAGACCTTTCAGAAGAAGCCAGTGAACATTCCTGTCAGTATCTTAGCTTACTAGAGTATTTATGGAACATTTGATTACATAAGTATTATGGCCTTATTTTAAGTGAGTATTAAATAAAACAAGTCACCACTCAGTGTGAATATTTTCCCAGTTTCTACAGAAGAGGCCTTGTATATTTTCTACTGATGTAAGGAACAAAATGTAAATTGCTTTGAAGCTTTGCATTATTGCAAGTCTTAAGCATCATGAGTTGTGTTCTCCTTAGTCAAAGAATTGGCTTAAACTAATCCTTCAGAAAACAAAGAATTTTAGAATGCATTCTTGACCTGCCTTAGCACCTGGATGATGTTTTCGTGGTTCTCTATGGAACCATGAAGACCAGAACACGGCAAAGAATGCTGAAATTTCCAAGTAATGGGATGATTCCAGAAACTCTGATTAAAACCACCGCATAGGCTCAAACTGAAAATAAAATCACAAGAACTGACAACACCAGCTTGCTGCAAGTGTTCAGCTCCTTGGGCAATGAGCATGGCACAAATATGCAGATAGGGCCTGATGTTCAGATATGCTGAACACCTGCTGCTCCTTGTGAATTGTATATGGGCGTTTGCTAAAAATTGGTCCCTAATGTTTTTCCTAAACATTCCCCCTGGGTAGGGGGAGTGGAGATACATGGAAAGTGAAAACATTAACAACTGTGTGTATATGAACATGAAATGTTGTTTGGCTGGGGAGGAGAAAGAAGAGCAAGAAGCAGCATGGCCTGAAATGGTAATGATCAAGGGGAAACAGACATTAGAAATAAAACAAATCATGCTGCCAAAGCCTTCTGAAAACTGTGGTTTTATGAACACAGATTCAAAGAAAGGCTGGAGTATGACACAACATCCTAGACACATTCAGATGATCACAGCCTCTCTGTGACTGTCTTTTGATGATGTGTGGAGCTGAGGAAAAGCCAGATTTCATCCTGTAACTGCTGCAGGGACCAAAGAAGGGAAATGGCTGAACAAAAAGAACAAACTCCCACCCTCTCCCTCAAACTACCCATTGAAAAAGAAAATCAAGCACAGAGGAAGACTGAAGGGACATGAATTTTAAAGTTCCCAAAATAGCCAGATGAGATAAAATCCCTTTCTAGGCTTGTGCAAAGCCTGTACAAGGTGGATAGCTGAAAATATAGTCAAGTATTCCTTTGACATATCAGCCATGGGTGATTTGTGCATCCCAGCTGTAAAGCTTTGTAAATAATGAAGTTTTCAATGTGCTTTTAAAAGCCTCCAAGGATGCTGCAGACCTATCAGCTGTCAAAATAGCATTCCCCAGCTTGTGCACAGCGTAAACAAATGTTACTGCACCTGCCAAATTCAATTGCACAAGAGGAACCACCACTTGACCAGTGTGAAAAGAAAGGAGGAAACAGATCTGCAAAAAGGGGTAAGTGTGCCTGCTAGATACAAATTCACACAGTAGGGAAATGTAGCTTAAAAAAAGCTAAAACTAAAAGGCTACCAACCCTAACCTTCTGCTATACGCAGACTTCAGTGCGTTTGTACTATATTATGCTATCTCCTGGCATACAAGGTTTAAATACTGAATTTTTCTTAAGCTTGTATTAGCGGGATGAAATAAAAGAAAATTATCAAGCCCGTTGATGGACTAATACAGTTGAGTTAAATCCCAGACTCAAAATGAACTAAAACTATCAAAAGCTGCTGAAAGCTGTGATTTTCTCTGGGGCTCTAGAAGGTGCCGTTAGGCCAGATTTCATGACAGAATTTTTCAAAGCCAGGAGAAAATGCACTTTCACTTACAGTCTGAGAGAATGGGGGAGAGCAGGTAGATGTGAATGTACAGAAGTGACTAATTCAGCCATCATATGCTTTTTGAATAACAGGACTTCAAATGTAGTCCAAGTTGCAGCAGGAAAGGGAATTTCAAGAGTGATTTTTGCTCTTAGATTTATAAACACCTTTTGGGAATGCTGAAAGACATCATGGCACCTTGAGCAATCACAATGGTGAGCTTCTCCTTTGGTAAGGCCTGGACTAGTGAAATTTTACAAGGCCTGCTTCTGTTTGTACATAGATTTTACATAGATGATATCAGAACAGATAAAGTATCTGCTCTTCAAGAGAATTCTTGGATCTCTCACCTTCCTCAAGGCTCTAGCTAGGTAAATCTGATTTTTGGCAATGATCTTAAGAATTATTGAGCACCCGGGCTCTTTCAAAACCAGAGTCCTCTAGATGTCTGGTATCTCAAAACAGGCTATACACTGACAGACAAATGCTGAAGCAATATTATTATCCATCTGCCTTTGTCTGCAGTTGGGGTACTTCCCTTCATCCACATCCTGCATGTTTCCAGGGAGATAAGGAAAAAGGAAAATGTAGGTTACTTGGCCCTAAGGAAGGTCCTAGGTAAGGATCAGCACAAGAATGACTGATGCTTCCTGGAGGTGTAACAGGCTTCAGTGTGTTTTGCACTTGAGTGGGGAAACTGAAGATCAAAGCTACTGGATTTTCACATAGGGATTTTTTCTGTCAAGTAAATCTTCTCTTTTGCAAGAACCAGTTTTGGTGATTGATTTGAAAATGAGGGTGCTATTCTGGAGAAACCAGGTACAAATGCTGTGTCTAGGCAGGTGTGAGGCAAGAACTCTTAGCTTACAAGAAGCTGTTATGCTGTGGAAAGTAAAACTTGGTGTAGCTGGTAAGGGCATGTTAAAAATGAGTGAGTGCAAAAGAGATTAAATAAAACCAGAATGCAATATACTTACACTTATACTTACACAGTGCCATGCACTTACACCTTGATAGAGTACACTGTTTCATACTTGACATAGCAGTGACCTAAAAAGCCCTATTTTATTCTTAAAAGCTTAATCTTGAACTTTCTACTCTCCAGAAACACAATCTTTCACTCAGGTGCTAGTAATTCAGGGAAAAGGACAAGTTTTTACTACACAGATTGATATTGCTGCAGAGTCTAGACATTAGACTTCTCTGTTGTGCAAGGTGAGAGGAGGGCACGCAAAATGAGTCAGCTTCTTTCCAAATGATCTGACCTTCTAAGCAGATGTATGGAAACAAGGAAAACGGGGAGACAAAGAGATAAATGAAAATAATCATGGTCAGTGGCAAAGTCAGTGGTAAACCCCATGGTTTGTTGAGATCCAGTCTGGAGTATTTTCACTTGAACCACATTGTGTGCCTGAAAGAGAACTCTGAGTATTACTCAAATATTATTCATTCAAATAAATCCACTGCAGAGAGACTGATTAATGATATGTCGTGGGAACACTAGAATATTGCTAAATAAGGAAGAAAGATCTCACTGAGAAAACGCACCACTGAATCTGTAATTTTAAGATTCTGTTGATAATGTTGATTGGTGGTTTAACAGAATCTTTAAATTGTTGTGATAAAGATTCATTTAATTTTATTGAAGGAGATCCTTTTCAGGCTAATCCTGTCAGCTACTGAGCTATAGGTTTAGATATTTCTCTCAAGCTACATGTTCATAGGGCATAGATATTTGCCGGATGATTTATCAAGTTCATTTCAGCAGTACTTCATTCACATGGCAGGTGATCCTTCCAAAGTCTAGAACTGTTGAAATGTAGCTTAATTTATGTATCTGCCAGCCTACAGAGAGTCTGAATGAACTTCTTTGCCTCCTGGCTTTACTGATACTAAGCAGTAGCAGCCTTGAATTAAAACCTTTAGATACTTGAGCTACAAGTGTAAATGATGGAAAAGAACAGACCTAATAAAGGGAGGGTAAAGTTTTGTGTTACCTTGAGATGAACGTTATTTGAATATAGAGGAGTTACTCTGGAATATGTTTGCTGGGTTTGAACAATTTGTATTTCATCCCACCTCTAAATATGAATTAATATAAATATAAATGAGGAGCTGCGGGCACCTAGTAGAGTATTAGAGTTGGGGATGTTTAAGTAATTGAGCTTCTTAAGTAACAAGAAAACCATGTGTAGCTTCTAATGTTTGATCAACCTGAGTGAGCTGCCTTACACAACAAAAGAACATTTTGATCCATTATTTTTTTGAGTGCCGGTGTTGATTATAGTGTATTAATACAGTGGAGAATGAAATATGTGGCCTTGAAGAATAACCTTCATTTTTCATATGTAAAACAATGCTGTAATTCTATCATTCTTAAAAGCCAATTACAAGGTCTTTTGTTCTATACTGCTGCCAGAAGTTTTTGGAGCATAAAATTATGGAGGATGTTATTGTCTGATAACAGGACTTATGAAGGGCAAACACATTTCTGAACCTTCTCAAAGAATGGAGGAGATCTTTGAGCAAAAACTTGCAGACTCTAATTATTTTTTTAAAGTCCGTATCATCTATTGAATTTCTTTGGCAACTTGCCATATGGATAGTATACTGATAAACACTAGAAGGTGGCTGAATATACACGGGAAATTGTATCTAATAAAATACTTTTGAGATGGGGGAGGTGGTGTGAATTGCTTGAAAGCACTAACTGAACAGCATAGGCTTGAACATCTCCTGAAGGATAAGCATCTAATAGAAAATCTGTCCTGCCTTTCTCATCTGCTGAGCTTGATTTCAGGGCATCCTTAAGCAGCTTTGTCAGTACGATAGCACTGGCGTCCCTGCCTTGGTATGTATAGGTTTAAAATAGCTGTTCCTAAGGTGCTTCTGAAATGAAATTTCTGAAAGGAAAATGAAAAGCTAAATACACTCTGTGAGACTCCAGAGAACAAGGTTTAAATAAGCTGCATGAATGTGGAGATTTCCCTCTGTCCATTCATCATGATAAGTATTTATTTTTAGAGGCCAGCCCTGGGAAATGTATAGCCTTTGTCTGAGTCAGAGAACTGAACAGTGCTTGCTTTTTTTTTTTTTTTTAATCATGCAAGTTGCTGATGAAATGGTTAATACACTAGCATAATATTTCATGCCCTAAACTCCATTAATAGAAAAAGTGAGCTACTAATCTTTCGGATAAAGTGGATTCATAAAACTGATTTGTATATCTTAATTCATAAACTCTCTGCTACTAATCTTAATTATTTCTCCTACAGTTTTATATCACAGGTGGCTCTTATTAAATTTATTTTCCTTTAGAGCTTACATGGTAAAGACGATGGCACAAAATGAGCTTAAACAAGACTATAGTACTTCTGTGATACACCCTGAGATACTTAGTCTCTGACACCATCTTGATTCTGAGTGGTGAAATGGAAAAGTGCTACAGTCAGCTGATGTTAGTATGTAAAGTCTTTCTAGTGATTTCTAGCTCCTTCTAAAGTATACCTCATGAGTGATTAAATAATGTAATGCAATTCATACTTGTGAATTCTTCAGGTAGTACTCCATTTACAGTTCTAAATGTCTACCAGCTGAAAATCATTATCTCCGGTAGCTGCAGTAACCTGCAATGCTGAGGGCTGCCAACAAAACAGCTGGTGTTGAGATTAATGATGTATTGACATCATGGCGTCATACCCACAGTATGCTGAGTCAAGAGTAGAGAAATACTCATTCCACAGAAGCTGATGCTGATTTCTCCATTAACTCTACTAAGTTGAGATTTGACCTCAGGAAAGGAAAATATGGCTGCTGCTACACCAACAGCTTTTGTTGGTTAGTCTTTGAGGATTTCTGTTCTCATCTTTCTCCGTACCTCACCAGGGGTTTCATGATTTATTTTTTAACATCCATTTGATTAGGCTTCTATGTTCTAAAAAGCATGGCTACATATTGCTGATTTCAGCTCAAAATATTAGAGAGAAAAAAACAGAACAAAAACCCCTTGCTTCTGTTGATGCATGCAGATTGCTTTTAATTTCACAGACTGTTTTGCATGTTTAAACTTTGGATTAGCTAAGTAGAATAGAGAGTAGAAATGATGAAGAATAGGTGGATCATATCCAAGTAGAAATAGGAAAGACTTATTCAACCTCTGCTCCTCAATGTGCTTTTTTCTAAATTGTACGCTCTCACTGGACGTGCACTCTACTGAGCTAGAGCAACAGCCTACACTTAAAGGATGAAGACCAGAAACTGCACACCAAACTGGATAGGACAAAAGCAATAGTAAGAAAGAGAAGTGCGTGCAGCTGGCAGAAAAACAGGTAACTTGACATCATCTGTCTGACAAATGATTGCTCTAAGGAGGCATGCCAGGGGTGGAGGCACCACAAAAGGATACCCTTAAACTACAGTGGGAAGAAGGACAAATATTCATATGGGTATCAATTAGGCTATTCAAGGTATGTTTTCTCAGCTCTGCTTCTGTGTTGCAGTGCAGTGTTGCAGTGCATTTTTTTTTTTTCTGGAAGGCCAACACAGGTTGCTGCTGGTCTTTGAAAGGCAGTGTTACCATTGCCTGCTTGTGATCTGTCCATGATAGCAAATAAAATATTAAGTAAACAATAAAAAATATACATAAAAATGGGATGCAGAGACATAGAATGTCCTGATGAAGGATGACCCAAACTTATCGAGGTGGGATATGAACCTGTTTTGGAGCAAGCTAATGTGCTTCTCAGATGTCCTTGTGGGGGACATTGTCCTCTGGGGGGAGAAGGAAGGTGAATATTTGGGATGCTGAGCCACAGCCATCACATTTTGCCACACAACACAATGTGTATTAGTACTTCTAAGAATCCCTTTGAAAAACACCACTCCAAATTCTGTATTCCTTTTTTCTTTACCTCCTTTTCGTGTGCAATTGCTTGCAACCATATGGGGAGATAAAGTCGCATCATTTCATGTGGTTCTTAGACTTCCTCTTTTGAAACAGGAATATTGGTTGTTGGTTTATGTGGTTGGGATCTAAACTTGGCATTGTGCTGGGATTAACAGTTCTTTTGAGATCAGCTTTTCATGTTAATTTAAAATCTGTTAATTATATAGAGATTTTATTGCAAAGATTAGTTATTTGTCATTTAGATTATGTTTTCTTATATTAATAATAAGAGATTGATGAATTTTTATATATTAATACTTATGACAACAGATTATTATGATTCATATTAAATAAATTTATGATTATGAATTAAGGTGTTTCTGAGAGGTGTTAAGCATATATATATCATATGAGGCACACTAGTGTATTTATAAAATAAATAAAACATTTTGCAGTCAAATGATAATTTTTGCTTACAGTCACGAGCAAGGGAAGTGAGACAATTGCTATGCTATAAAACCTACTTTGTGAAGGATTATAGAAGGCTTTTGTTTAACTATTAAAAATGGATAATTTCTGTTTAAAATTGCGTTTATTGGATAACTGCTCTGTCCTACTTAGACTATTCTAAAATATTATCAGGGAAGACAGAGAAAAGCCTGCCTAATTGACAAGATGACTTAGATGCTGTGCTACCTCTAGGCAGTCATTCACAGTTCTTAACTAATATTTAAGTCTTTTGGAGAGTAACTGACTTACAATATTACTGACTAACAGCAAAGATTAATCAGAAAATGTCCAGTACAAAAATAATTTGTTTGCAGTTTAGGTAGTTGTCTTATTCCTTATTGCACCTATAATGAAGCTATACCTGTTTTTAAACCTCTGATTATCATGACAAAACTCCCTTTTGAGTCCATGGCTAAATATAAATGGAACATAGGTGAAACTCTCATGAGTTGGCACTGTTTAGTTTTAAGGAAATGTGTGTTAAGCTGCCTTGGGTTAAGTAAAGCTGTTGCATTTTACCAACGGTAAGTACAAAATACAATGTGGAGGGTAGTGGAAGTAGTTTTATTCCCACTTGAGGTTTTCATAAAATGTTTCTGTGTTTAAGGTTATCTGTTTCTCAGCTTGCCCTTATAAACAGGTTTCAGACCACATTTGATATGAATTTCTCTCTATTGTAAATATCTGAGGGAAGTGTCAGAATCAGTTCAGGTTTCGGAGAATGTTTATAAATTATTACTTTGTTACGGATAACAGGTTGCTTTAATTTAATTATTTTTTTTTTTTTTTTAATACTTGAGTAGGTAAAAGCAATCATGGTAAAAAGTGTAGACATCTTATAGTATTAGAGAGATAAATCAGATTCTCCCCATACAAACAAACTGTTTTAGGACTGTAGTCTCTGGATCAACAAGGATCCCAAGGGACTTTATCATTTGGCTCTATGCTGACATCTCCCTGCCATGTAGTAGATGGAAAGATCCATCCAGAAAGGTAATGCCACTTCAGCCCTGCATGAGAAGACAACAATATTAACAGGACAGCAGTAGATTTGACAGCTGGTGACTTGATGATAAGACATGGCGGAAGCTGTCAACAGGCATGGTTGGAGCTGGCCACAAAACTTCCTGGGACCTGTTGACTGAGATCTGTTGCTCTGTTGAAACAAGCCTTTCAAAGGCATAATTTGATTTGGATAAAATTTCAAGCTAAAAAAAGTTGGGTGGTGGCAAAACATGCCTAACTTTATGCCAGATTGACTTTGTTTGGTTTTGCTTTTGGTCACCTCAGACTTCCCAGATCCAGGACTCTGGAAGAGGCTTTGTGGCAACGGCCTCAGAGGTAGAACGGTGAGAAACCCCCATGGTTTAGGACCCTGGTGCAGTCAACAAGCTGGCCTGCTTTGGGGCTGGGGTCTCCTTGTAATTTGGAAATGCTTCCTGGATGTGTAACTGCCAGCACAATTTGAAACAAAACCAAACACTAAAATATGTGCACTCATATTTTCTTCTTCTGTGGAACCTTATTTCTGAAGCTATCATTACACACAGGCAACAGATGCAAGTATTCACTTGTAGTTGCCACTAACATGAGATGTCTAGAAGTTATGGATGTCCCATCACCACTGGAAGCATTCAAGGTCAGGTTGGATGGGGCTTTGAGCAACCTGATCTAGGGAAAGATGTCCCCACCCATGGCGGATGGGTTGAACTGCATGATCTTTAAAGTCCCCTTCCAACCCAAAACAGTCCGTAACTCTATATCAAGACATAGGAATAAAATCTGATATCTGTGAGTGAAGCTGTGAGCCAAGACCCTCATTTGTGGTTGTGGAGGAAAACTCCTCAGCACTCTAACATCGTTTCCTACTGTGTGTCTAAAACTCTTGAAAAAGTGCAACAGGACAGATGCAGGTCTTGGTTCCATTTTATATGAATCAGCACTGTGAGACATGGCAGATGGAAGTATGTGGTGCCTGCAGGATCAGGACCATGCCTGAACTGTGGCCTGGATACCTGCTCTCTCCAGGAACCCACAGCAGCAACTGCACAGACAAACTCATGCTCATTTCCACCTCACAGATTCTTGCTGAGAAGAGACTTGGGAAATCACAGGGGGGAAAATTGCCATCAGTTTTATCATTTTATTTCCTTTCAGCTGGAAGGAAACTGGCTGGAGAAACTGCTTTATGCAGTTTCATGCAGTTTAAGGTAGAAGTGCACTCTAAGCTCTGTAAAACTGTCTCAGTTGCAGGGATGAAATGCAGGCTGCATTGATGAAAGCTGTGCTTGCAGAGTGACTGACCATCAGTGAGGATGCAATGTAGATGGATGAAGATAAAGATAAAAGCCTATTATTTCAATGTCATCCAGCAACAAGTCCTTTTAGGAACTGGAAAAACACCTATAAAATGCAACATTATCTTGTATTTTTTATATAAACAGAATATATGACTCCCTCGTGTGTTTCTGCCAGCGTCAGCTGGGTTACACTAGGCTTGAAGGTTACAGCACTCTTTCCCTAGAGGGTATCCTTAACTCGCACGCCTTTTCATCTCTAAGCCTCATGTAATTTAGCAAAGTGATTCCCAAAATTCTTAATGGTCTGTATTTAAAAATCTGCTCCATCAACATACTTTCTGTCTACAGCCTTCTTCCAGGAGATGCCATCTCATGCACAGTGAAAAATACCTTGTAATCCTCAGCCAAAGCAATGGGGATTCCTTCCCACAACAACAACAGGGCAAAGGTTTCCAGGGAAGATGCTGTCTTCTGCCTGCCTCCTTGTTGACTGGAAAGTTAGCAGCCTGCCCTTCTTCCTGAAGAAGTGCAGACTCTAGGTCCCATGAGGCTCTGTGTGTTTGCTTTGTAGGATTTTAGGAGTTTCACTGGCAGGGACGAGGCTCTTCCTTTGTTTTCCTCACCCAGCACACAGCTGTGAGTAGGTGGTTCTTGCTTTGGACGTTATGAGCTAGATCTTCTGTCTAGTTGAAGGAGGTTGAAGTACTTTTAGCACACCTGCCAATTGTGCACACAACGTGTCATAATCAAAATTAGCCACAATTAGTCAGTAATTTAGCTTTCCTATAAGTCGTGTCCACATATGGTCTTGAGACTTTTTTCCATTAACTGGAAAAATAAATACTAATAAATGAAAGTAGCATTGTTTATGCCTGCTGCCAACTCTATAGCTACTGCTCCTTCAGGCTGAGCTCTGAATTTTTTGTTTTGGAGCTTTTATTGCAACACACAATGGATAATTTGGAAATTTGCTCAGCAATGTTGATTTCAGGTTGTCCAGAAGTTACTTAATTACTGTGAAACTAAAAGCAGAGCCGAAAGCTCCTAGCTCTGATAGGTTTTTTGTGATGGACAATTGCATCCGAGTGCTTTATTTTAGGAGGGATGAGTTTGAGATGATTTTGTGAGGTTGGATTATTTTTTCCCCTTACTCTGAGTGTTGATTTGGTCCTGTTTTATTTTATTTTTTTCCAGTGCTGTGTCTAAAAATCAGTCATTGGTGTTTTGAGACTGAACCTGAATGTCTCAGTAAAATAACAAACAGCTTCTCTGTGTCTTTCTTAAAATCTCTGCTATTAGATTTAGCTCTTGGAGGTAATGAGGACTGACATTCCAGTGGTGTAGAGCTGAGATTGACTTTGTCCCCCACAGCAGATGGAAAGAGGTCAGGGCAAAAGCTCTGATCACATTGCACTCTGGGCCCAGGACGTATCTACTACTCTGATGCAGAAAGGATTTTGTTCTGAGCAATGTCACACCTGGTTTTCAGAAGCATTAAACTCACACTTGCACAGCTCACTGGATCAATGTGATTACGTGTATGCCACAGTGACCACTAAACTCTGTAGCCTACAGCTAGCCTTATTTCTGAGGGGAGGATTTAATGATGGAATTATATGACAATCCCAGCTATCCCAGTTGGGACTTTGTGTACCTTCCTCCACGTTGAAATAGTGAGATAACAGCTTCTTTTGCAAACCTTTATTGCAGCCACGTGAGACCGGACTCCTTTGTCTTTTTATCCTGCCCGGAGACTGGTCAGGGCCCCCTCAGGAAGGGATTACAGAAACCTACTGTGGTGTTGGGACAACAATTCTAATAACTTCACCAGCATGAGCTGCTCGGATGGGTAGGAAGCAAATTCAAAATCCCTCCAAACTGATGTTGTTATGTGCTGGAGGGGAGCCATGGGGACAGCCACTGAAAGGCAAACAGGGTGGATGAAATAACAACTCGGTTTCAGAGCTAAAATGAGAGGCTGTAAAGGACAGGTGGCTGCAGCAAATCTGTCCCTGCCTGAGGAGTGGGTGCTGCAGAAGCATTGGGAAGAGGAAGAAGAGCTACAAGCCTGTGCCAGAGGAACGGGTGGGAAAAAATCAGAGAGGAAAAAAATTACAAGCAAAAAGTCAACAAAACAAGCAGGCTCTTGGCCAGGGTCTCTAAGGCAGATGGCACTGTTGGTTACAACAGCTGCAACTGAAAATCCAGGACACAACAGGGGTAGCTGACAAATATTTAAAACTACCAGCTGTTGAGCCCAAACCGTATCTCCTTCTCTGCTGAGAAGCAGCTTGCACTGGAACTTCTTTACCTTCTTGTCATGGCAAAGGTGATATTTAGAGATTGCTAGGAAGATCAAGCTCCTGAATGCCAAAGCTGTCCTCAGTATCTTACAGTAAGATTGTTAAGCCTTTTCGCCAAAGCAGGTGGGATGTTGTGCCTTCCTCCTTTGTCTGGCTCTGCAGCCTGCTGGTCTCCTCACGGCTGCTTGGGCAGAGCGGTTGCAGCTCCTCGGTGGGGTAGGCCTGGATGATTCTATGATTCTATGTGACAGGCAGTGCTCTTCCACTTTGAGGACTGCTTCCTGCCCTCTCGCTAGCCCTACCACATGCAGATAGTGCTGCAGTTCTGTCCTTTGGAAACTGTGCTATCCTCACCTTCCATTTTAGCTGCATCATGTTCTGCGTGCTGGTTGCCCTAACAAGCATGATAAGAGCAGACTGGCCTGTCCTCTGCTCCTCGCTGGCGTTCAGCTTGCTAAGGAAGCCAGGCTCCCCTGGGAAGAAAAATACAGCTATATACCCACTCTTACCAGGCACTTTTCTGTGCTGTTAAGTTTGGCTTCAGCCTCCAGTGCTTATCTTCCCCTAGGAACCCTTTTTTTTTTTTTTTTTTTTCCCCCCCGCCTAGAAATGCAAACGTAACCGCCAGTGTTTGAGGTAACCATTCTAAATGTGAGAGACTCTTCACCCAAAGGAGTGCTTGGAAATGTATTGTTTTCCACCCACAGGCTGTTGGTATGAGCAAGACTTTGTCAAATTCCTTCTGGGTCCCCACACAGTTCTTAAACATTAGAAAAATGGATTAAAACTGTGATTCTATCTTCCCTTCCTAATATTGTTGTATTCCTGTTTCATCTGAAACTTAAATACTTGAACAGAGTTAGAGAGGGAAACAACCGAATTTTTATGAATCTACAGGCAACTGGTAGGCAGGAATGGAGAGCATTGAAACCTGCTTGTTTTGGGTTTGGGGTTTTTTCATTGTGTTGTTTTTTTGGTGGCTTTTTTTTTTTTTTTCCTAAAAGAAGGTAATCATCAGAACTGCTTACAGCTAAAGGTGATGACTAAATACATCAGGATCATTGAGTTCATCCATCTGAATCCTAATAAGAACATAAAAGCACAAAGAGATGTCAGAGGACTCAGCTGGTCACTGGCAGGAGAAAAGAGGATACTGCAGTCTGCTGAAGTGAGCGATATTAGGACAAGATTATTTTTCCTGTCATGTACTTGACAAGCTGCAGCTCTTACTTCAGCTGGCGTTCTGGGATTGGTGGTGGTTTCTTTCCCTTCACAAACAATGAGCTGTAAATTTTGGGTGGAGAAAACAGGTAAGGAAATTACATAAATAAACCAACCCATTGATAGTGCTTCTTAAATATTCTGGAGTCTGGCCTTGCCAAATTTCTCCTTGAGCAGGAGAAAACCAATTCCTCTGTCTGAATGCCCTACTCTGCCAAGGTGGGAGCAGCGGGAAGCTGAGCTGGCCACTCTGCTGGTGCTTTGAGGGGTGAGTGGGAAGGCAGCTGCTCTGGGGATGTTTATCTGGGCTTTAGGGTGATGTTACTGACATTGTGCCCTATCGGAGTCATGCACAAAAAAGATGAGCAACATCCACAGCTGAGAGCATTGGGGGGACTCTAGCCCCAAATTAACATCAGTGCAATTCCAGCTTGCAATTGCAACGTGTACATCAGTTCAACAGGAGACTCCATCGTGCAGGCAGATCACAACAGAAATTTTCCTTGGCAATTGCATTGAGCAGTGAACTCTGTTCATTTCAGTATGGATAATTAAGCCCAAGTCTCTTTAGTCTTTTGTTGTATTAAAAAAGTATTCCTAACAGGATTTCCCTTAAGTGGGACCATACCTAGATTTGCTGCAATTATCTGATTAAGGCTGTCATGGCTTTTGTGCTTAATTATACTGCCGAGAAACATGAATACAGAAGGGTGCCTAAGCTGATCTCTTCCCAAACAGGAGCATTTAGTGATTTGTGGTAGATACAAACTTGTGTGTTCAGGTATTCAGTGATTTTCTTCATGTCTGCAGTCCCTGTATTGATTCCACTCTGAGTCCTCTGATTTCTTCTTGAAATTTTCTTTACTATGTTCTTTCACCTTTTCCTAGGAAGCAGCTGATTGGAAAATTTCAGCTGGAACAGTTGATATTGGGTTTTATAAAAGCAAAATTATTCAAAAATTATGGATTCAGTGACATGTAGAAAGGCAACAGACATTTTTATTGAAGAGGTTGACATAGGTGGCATGAAACATTTCAGGGGTTTAGTGATAAATTCTATTTCATTTTGAATTGACAATGTTAACATTTTTTTTTTCTCAAACCAAATATTTCAGTGAGCCTAAGTAATTTTTTTCTCTGAGTTTTGTGTGGCTATTTTATCTCCCATTTAAAATGTCTCATTGCAACTTGTTGCAGGGCATTTTCTCAGAGGTAGCCTAGCCAGTTTTCAGGCAGATTTGTAATATCATTATGGTGTTAATCTTATGGTATAAATAGTGGACAGCCCAAGAGCCCTTTGAGCTCTCCGGTATGGCAGCGGGCTGCACGCCAGGATCTCCCCTTTTGTGAGGACGCTCTCTTAAGGTTCTACTCCTTGAGGTTGAGAGATTCCTTACAGCAACAGATTCTTGGTAAGTGACTAATAGCATGCTAAAACTTTGAAATCTTAGCTAAGTAACATAAGGGATTGATTGCGCATATATAATCCTTTAGACATAAACCGTTGACCAAGTCTGGGACTAGGATTGGATCCAGCCGCACCTAGAGTCCTCTCTGAGAAGGAGTTTAGAAAGCAAGGGGGTCCTTTCTGAACCTTGTGACTCAACGGGACGGTCTCCCTGACAGTTTGTCTGACCCTGTCCTCTATGCAATAAATATACAAGTGTACCTTGGCATCGAACCTCTTAAAACACTGTTACATTCACTATTAATTTTGTTAAATTTCTGTTTCACCTTAATAAATATTTCATTATTTCTCACTTACGAGTGAAGTCAGTCACTCTCTGCCCACGACAGTTAATTTGTGAGGCATTTCTTCATTTGTTTTCACAAGTGGTAGCAGCACAGAGCCATGATTTCAAGTACGTATGCATGTGACTACTGAAGACCCTCAACAGCCACTCTAAAAAGCTGGCACAGTTATAGAATGACTCTTAATGTCTTCCATCACAGCTAATGCATACCCAATGCAGCTCACAAAATCCTGAGGGTCTTTGCACTCCTAGGATGTTAATGTGCAGCTGGGAACTCCCAGAAAAGCTGCTTCAGCCAAGCAGTTGTCTTCCCATGAAACAACCATGTTCAGGAGAGAGAAAAGGAGAAGGAGGGGCACTGAGCTTGGATCTGCTCTGAGAGTCGCTCCTCAAGACCTCTTTTGCTGTGAGTGAGTTCACAGCAGTAGGTGCAAATCACATCTAGCACTTTTGGAAGATTATTGTCACGTACTTCCAGACCTACAAGTGGTAGGTGTTTCCACTTGTGCTTGCAAGAGAATAAATTAGAAGGGAAAAGCCATCTTCTCAGATGGATTTCATTCTCCATAGACATGCCAATGCCCTTCCTGGTAAAGAACAGATTTACCTTTCTTTGAACTCTGTTAACAGTGCGGTTTTGGTGCCATAGGTCCAACTGGAACATCCAGTTTTGGATGCATAGTATGATGTGGCAGCTTCAATTAAAATCCTGTAAGCTTGACTCTTGGTAGTGTTTGAATTATTTACTAAACATTGATGTGAATATCTACAAATATAAACTATATTTTAGTTTCTAGCATTGTGTAATCTCATCTCTTTCTGGCCAAAGTGAATTTTTTCTACTGATTTAGTGGAGATGGTTTGGCCCAGTTGGCATTTTGCTGTGCTGAAGTCATAGATCTTCCCCTGCAGAATTTAATTGGATTGTGGCTACTGCTAGTGGTGGCAAAGAGGCAGATGCTAAGCAGAGTCATTAAAGCAACATTATCTTTAGTAAAATAATAGAGTAATTATTTTCCCCTTTACTTTCTTTCTTTCTTTTTTAAAAATAATCAGTAGTTTTGATCTGTGTTTCAAGCCCTTCATTAACCTGCAACCTCCAGCCCCAGGAACCGTTATTGCTGACAATGCATTTATACCAATCACCTTATTGTGGAACAAAAACCTTAATTTCTTCTCTTTACATATTTCTTCTCTTTACATATTTCTTCTCTATTAATTTCCTACTCTGGCCAGCAGAAAGTCTCCAGGTATCCAGGTAAGTGGTTTCCTCAGTCAGTCCTTGAAAATGTGGTCAGGCAGGTGATAAGTAAAGCTTTAGGTTTGGATTTTATTTTTTTCCTCCCTTGACGTGTAATATCTGTAAAATAGCATAGCTTTATTTGATCAGTGTCAGAAGGTGTTTTGGCTCTGGTTCCCAAATGTATCTGTAGTACAGGCAGAATGAAAATACAAAAATCAGCCAGTATATTTTTATTAGGTGCAATGTCAAGGAATAAGCCAGACTTATTAATGGTATTTTTTCTGTTCATGGAATTAAATCCTGTTTTAATCTGAGTGTGGAGAAGGAAAATTAATACTGTTTGTTCTGAAATATGGTACCGTTCTCTACATTGCTGGGAACAGGCTGGAAGTTTTCTGTTTCTGAAAAATAGTTTGCTTACTACGTATTATCAATATGAATTCAATTTTCAGAGTAGCTGTAGTCTCAGAACAGTACAATCTCAAAAATAATAGCTTTCTGCTTTCCCCTTGCCGATCTCTGCTCTGGCTCGTGCTGGTGCATCACAATGCATGGTGCAAAACTGCCTCCTCAGTGTACCGTCGCCGAGTGCTTCACCCATAAATCATGAAGGAACAGGCTGTACTATCTCATCTCCTCTTTGACCTGGTTTCATCACTCTGACCATGAGAGACTCAGATTTTCTGTCTGTCACACAAGTGCAGAAGAGGTCCATATGATACCTCCAGACCTAGCAACCCAAGCCTGCTTGAGTGGATCCGTCTCATGGGTGGGACCTTCTGCATTACTTGCTGGTTCCTACAGATGAGGGTGATTATCTTAGAGGGTCATACACCAAGTCAGCTCCTGCAACATCAAATCCTGTGCCTTAGGTTGGAGAATTACAGAGTTTCTCCCTCTTTGCTTTAATTACTAGCACAAGTACTGGTTGACATATGTGACCAGCCTCCTGGAAATCTCACTCATGTCTGAGATCCTGTACAGCACTTTGAATTCCTGGAGCAGGTTAGAGAAGGAGCATCCTCTGACATGTGGCTCTTCAGCTACAGGGAGGTTTTTATGCCATACAGCTGGGGCAGCTGGTGTCATCTCCCTCTGCTTGTGAACCATTCACCCTTTCTTCTTCTTCTGCAATTCCCATCAAAGTCCTCTTCTGCTGAGTTGATGCCAGCAAACCTTTTCCTAAGCTGGCTGCTTTTTCTGCTAGGTCCCAGCCCTGCTTTGTGATTTCTGGGCCTCATTTACCTTGCCTTCTCTCTTCCTTCACATTGCGCCCTGCACTTATCTGTCATTTGTACTGGTCTTTCTTCTCTTATCTCTTTTTTTTTTTTGTGGGTTGTTTTTTTTTTTTTTTAATCCTTTCCTGCCAAAGCTGCAGCTTTTATATCTCTTCCTGTATTAGTGTTTTCCACTCCTGTTCCTTGCAAGTATTTTCCTTTCCAGACACATTACATTCAGAATGTCTTCTTCTATGGAGTGCCTCAAACACACCTTCACCCTTATGCACTTATTATTTCTGACATACTGAATATGTTTACTTTACTGTCCGTATTCGGCTATCAGTTACTTTAGTATAAACCTGGAAGGACTCTATTGCCTCTTATCCATAAGTATGCAGTAGAAAGATGATGGGTAGCTTAAAGCAGAAAGGCTCCTTGTCATTCTGCAGTCAAATTAAAAATGCTTGTATTGCTCTGCATCTACTGTAATTTTTGTTAGGAGATCTAAAAGGCTGTTTAGGAGGTGAACAATTTTCTTCTGCGATGTGTCATGGCTATCAGATGATGCATGATGACTAAACATCTGTTTCCCTGATGCAATCATCTGGTCAGGCTTGACCTGAAACCCATAGGTTCAAAACATAATCAGTCATGTTATTGTTACCATATTCAGTCATATAGGTTAAAACAATTACCACTAGTCAACCTACTTGGCCAAATCCAGTCCTGGAGGTACACCTGGTTTATGCCAAGTCTGAATTAAGTCCAATATCAATGACAACGCACCTTTACAAATGCTTTTCTAATGAAACATTGTAGCAAATATTCCTTGTTTTCTTTCCTCAACAGTATAAGAAAAGTGCTTGTGTTTTGAAGCTAAATCACTTGGCTGGCGCACACATTGTCAGACTGAAGGCTAATTATGCAGCTTAAGTAAGTCCAAAATATAAAAGGGTTGTAAACTATACATTGAACCCTGATATAGACACTCTTAGTAAAGCTTTCACCTTGACTTGTTTGTCTTCCTGCTCCTGACTTTATCAACAACTGAGATCACTTCAGTCCTTGACCTCCAATGTAGTGGTCAGCAGGGTTTGGCTCGGGAGAGCAGATACCTTTCCCCTCTTGTGAGCAGTTAAAGCCCTGCATGGAGCAGTCTGTAGTGAGGGCTTCCACATGCCCCATGTGCCACTGGTGGTGAAGCATTTCACAATCCCAGTGTTACATGTTGCTTGCTCTTTTCCTTCTGAAAGCACTTCCAGAACCACACCACCAAGAGTGTTCAAAACCTCCTAATTTGCAGCCTGAATTAGTCAGACTTATTCTATATCCTTTTGTTCTTGGGCCAGGATAGCCTTATAGGTTCATTAGATGCATAATTGCTGATGTTTATTCATCTCTTGTATCCCTGCCCAGTCTGCCTTTTGCTGGTACGCATGCCAAGCTCTTCTAGCATCTTCTTATAATAGTCCTACAGTCCTACTAGATTTTTGCTGCACTTCTACCAAGTCAACTTCATCTTTGCTGTGGAGTTTTCTATTGCTATGAGAGACAAAGTGAAAAGTAATACTACTGCCAACAACTATTCCTGTGTATAGCTTTATGCAAGTGAGTAGTGTCCAGTTCTATAGTCATTGTCCTTGTGTACCTTGCTAAGTTAACAACGGCTTGAGAACAGGCTTTAGCAAGATGAGCTCTATTTCTACTGGTTATTTCTAAACATTAGGTCTGCAGTTGCTTAGATTCAGAACAACTGTGCTGTGCATAGGCTCGGGAGGTCTACAGTAGGGCTGAGCACTCATTCTTGCTCAGCTCATCCAGAACATATGGTCATGCTAAGTTTCTAGATGTTGCTGGGACCTTCCCCCATATATGATCTAGAGCTTAGCCTACATGTATGCTTAAAGAGAAAATTATGTGCTAGGTGAATCCGGATTTGAGCAGCCCAGGTGCCAGAATCAGAGGCCCATTAGGCAACTGTTCTCCAAGCTCCCTGCTGTGGTTTCAGTCCCTGCATACCTGCCTTTGCCTGCCTTGGGGGCTCTTCCCTGCTCCCCTGCAAGCCCAAGCAAGGATGATGCTGGGGGCTTGTGCCCGGGACAGGAGAATGTCAGTCATTCCACTGCTCGTGTTGGGATTTAAAGGTAGGCTGACAATGACAAGGTAGATTTTTAGAAGAGCGCGTTTGGAGAGTTTCAACAAACATCAAGGTCATTGATGTGAATCGTGAGACTTCAAGACTCCTGAGTCACAGAAGTCTCAGTCCATCTCTAATGGCTTTTAAAGTGTTAGGGTTGAAAAACAACCTGGATAGGACATAATGATGGGTTCTTACAGATGCATCATATCCCTGAGGACTGCAGACAGAGTAAGGTAGAAGGGAACAAGCAAAAATATAATGGCGAGCATTAGGAAGATTTTGTTGGACTCTTTTTTGGAAGTGCTGTGACATCTAATGCAGATAATATAAACATTTATTTACACTCCACTACAGCTACCTGACCTGCCTGCCTTTACTGTTGTATGTACTGCAGCTACAGATTTATTTCTACAGATAGAAATTTTTGTATTTTGGTAATAAATTCTTTTTAATAGAGTGATTCCCCAGGACTGAGATCTTATGATCTGATTGATTTAAATGCCTGCATGAGACTGTGCTTTTGGTCTCTGGCAAAACATATGATATAAATTTGACTCTGGAGCCAAATAAATTGGGGAATTATACTACATTGTACTAAAGAGGGAAGACGGATCATGAAATAAGCCATTGCAACAAACTGCGCATACTCAGTGTAAAATACAAAATAAATGAAATCTTTATGAGCACAGGAAACTTGTTACCAACAGTAAAGCCTAAGTCAAGTCTAAAAATTACTACATAAAATTACCTCATGGAGGTACATACCTCTGCTCCCTTGGCAGAAATATTAGATGTACTTAAACATATGTGTTGATATTAATTAGAAAAACAGTATTATGCATAGAACAAGAACATTTCTTCCTTTTCTTGCAATCAATAGCAAAGTTCCCTGAACTTCAGTGAGACAGAGACTGTCCCAAATATTTTAACAGTAGCTATACCAACAGAACTAATTCATAAAAGAATAAAAGTCCCAAGTGATGATTTGATTCAGTTTCTTGTCACTCTGAGCTTATTCCAGTGAAATAGCTTTATTTTTCTTGCATTAGGACTAAGTTGTGCAGTGTTGGAGGAGTGTCAAATCAGAATGGGTCTGCACAGTTCATTATTGCAGAGGAAATTCAACCAAGGACACAGGAAGACATTTTTCAACACCTTTTTTTTTTTTTTTTAAAAAAAAACAAAAAAAAAAACAAAAACTTAAGAAATAGAGGGAGAGTAATGCAAAAATTATTATCTTTTTCTCATTTCTAATGATATTCTTCAGCATTCTTGGGCTACTTTCCAATAGATGGTGGTTACATCAAAAGTAGAAACCTTTTCATCTGGGAAATACGTCAGTCCTGCAATGCCTGTGTGTGGCAGGGATTTGAAAAGAGAGCTGAGGTCCTTTCTTTAGCAAGAGCTGCACAGCACTCAGGCCCTTTCTTCATACCCATCCCATCCAAGTGAAGAGCTTTGTAGCACATCCTATGAGAGAAACCAAAACCAGTGCGTGTTGCTGTAACTGTTTCATCCAGAGAGGTGGCTCCTTAGCAGGTTGGATGTGCAAAGGATGAGATCCTCTTTTATTCAGACTCATTTCACTGACACTGAATACGTCCTAACAATTAATCTTCTTTGAATTAACTGGCTTAATCAGATGTCAGATGAAAAATGGTACAAGCTGGAAAGAGACTGTGAGCTTGCTCAAACACAACTTTTTTTTCCCTTGAAATGTTGACTGTAAAGAAAATTAAGATACTGTATCTCATAATATGGTTTTAAAAACAGTAGTCCAGTCGAGTAAATTTATGGTACTTGTCTCTCATCCTGCTTTTTAGTTCCTTGGTTTTCTCAGTGTTAACATGGCACCCGAATTATTTTACAGCTTCTCTCTTTGGCTTTTTCTTATTGCATGTGTTGGATAATACCTGCAGCTGCTATAAAGAAACAAATGACCATCATCTTTAATCTTAGGTTAAATGTCACTAAGGAAAACAAAAGCAACTTTTTATGTCATGAGCATGAGAAACAGTGTAGGATCTCCATTGTTCCAGAGAATGTTTCCATCACAGGAGGGGAGCTAGTCCCTTTTGTTTGTGGATGTGCTGGGACACGCTTGAATCTCGTAATGACTGTTGTTTCTCTGCAGGTGCAGCAATCCTCCCGGGTAGCTACTTGCAGCACTTTGCTTGGCAGGAATAGAAGTCTTGAAGGGATCCAATAATAATGGTGGCTTCCTTGGAAAGAGGGAGGAAGCTTAGGAAGGCGCTCTCTTACTGTCCCTCGGTACTGTCACAGAGCAGGATTGCAGTGATGTCACAGTATAGCCCTGTTACCATTTTGGTATCTCCTGTCAAAAGTGTCTATTACATGAAAAAACTGAACTCGTCAAGAATGGAAAACTGTGCCCTGGCTGGCCTCCCTGGTTAATGCTAAAAAGCTAGGCAAGAGAAAGAAGGGCCAGTGTGAGATGATGGAGGTTTTAAAGAGAGGATATACTTAGAGAAGACCAGGATTGTGAAAATGTGGAGCTGGATAAATACAGTGAGAAGGTGGTTTGTCACAGAGTTCACGCCTTTACTCTGCTGCTTTGTTGCTCTAGCCTGTCCCTGTGCTCTGAGGCATCTCACCTTCTGCCATCAGCTCGAATTTGATCTGTAGGGAGGTACCAGTGGACAATGAAACCTTAGATACTAGCCCTCTATTGAGGGTGGTATTTGGATTTTCACATTTAGTGCAGAGAGAGATTGTCTGGGAAAGAAGCTGCTGAGCTTGTTAGAGACCCACAGGGGAGAAAGTGCTGTATGAGGTAGTTTGAGAGTTGTTAGTTATTTTGGCAACTGTTACTAGACATGGCCCATAATTACTGCTGTAGCTATAGAGGAGTGTAATTTGCTTTTAATTACTGTATTAGCAAATACAAAATATATCAGTAGGGAAACCAACAGAAAAAAAAGTTGTTGAATTTCTTTCAGTCCTGTTCTTCATGACTCCAGGAAGGCAAAAATATTTGGACTAAAAGAAATTATGCTCTAATGAGCCCCAAACAGACACATTCTGAGACTGAGGAGAAAATGGCTATTCTAGATAGCAGAGAGCTGGCTTCTAGCATAATCCTACAAAGTGGAAATAATAGCCTCTTTCCATTGTAATTTTAAAATTGTTACTCAGTGCGGTTCTTATGAGGCTTTCTGATAGATGCCAGGAGTGGAGACTGCTCTGCTCCACGTGCAAGGCAGATAATAAAGCAATTTCTGAGCTGTGGCAGCATTGTACCTTTCCTTTTGTTTCCTCTGAGAGATACTGTAAGCCTGCATTATCAAGCTTCACCCTCGCAGCCCAATATTTTATTTTTAAATTGTCCTTTAAAAGAATTTGTGAGTCCTGAAGGGGATGTCTTATCTCCTATCATGGGCAAGCCTCCTCAAGAATCTGAACATGAAAACACTGCACACATTTTTTTACCTTGAATCTAAAACAAAGAAAAGAAATTCAGTGGATTTCCTGACCTCTTAATCTTCTCACTGAGAAACCGCTCTGAACACTGATGAACATTAAATCGCTATTGCCCTGTTGGTATGGAGCGCTTCAGTCAGCAGTCCTTCCAGAATCAATAACAGCAGGCCATCTACTGCAGTTTCTCCAGTGCTTATTTTTAAAGATAATACTTACAATGCTTGAAAAAAAAAACATTTCATTTTGAATGTGGCAGAGCTGGAAAAGCTCTTTAAGATGCTTTTATAGAATGTGAAAGGGAAAAACTGTTTGGATTTCGTTTTTGCCTCCCTCCTGCCTAGTCAGCCATCAAGCCACGGAGGGAGCATCATTCCTGGCAGGCCAGGGTTGACTTTCCCTGCTGGCTTCTCCTGTTAGTGAAGCACAGGAT
This sequence comes from Thinocorus orbignyianus, assembly GCA_013400375.1. Lineage (NCBI taxonomy): Eukaryota > Metazoa > Chordata > Aves > Ciconiiformes > Thinocoridae > Thinocorus > Thinocorus orbignyianus. The sequence continues at coordinate 670,414 of VXBW01007863.1, forward strand.
ACTGCGCAAGTGCAGCTTCCCATAGGAATCACTCAAGGGTCAGCTAAAATGAGGGCAGGTGGTAAATGATGATAAAATACCAGTATTTTGTTTTAAAGTTAAAACTTTCATGTAGTATGCTGTACTATGGCAGACAAAATGTCTTCGGTGTTCATGTATCTCTCGGTGCAAAATCTAGGTAAGGGAGGGCATTATGGCAGCTTAGAAGGATTTTTCCAAGCAGGTTTGCTGTGGGGTTGATTTAAGATTGTACACAGCTCCTGCACTCTGGCACCTCCTAACTTCTGAATATTTGGTTTTACAGCCCTAGCAGCGGCCCCTCAGCATCATTTTATGTGAGATATTTATAGATCATGTAACTTTCATCAGTAGTAACTTTCCAGACCAACAGTTCCAGCTGAATTCTCTTCAGTGTCCCCTAGGAAATTCTTTTTTCCCCTGTCTGACAAGTTTCAGCCAAAATGGTTTGTCTGATTCTGAGACGGAGTTAAAGGGAAGATGTGTCATTCTATAATGTTAGAACAAAAATTCTGATGAGACACCCTAAAGCTTCACTGAGTTTTAAACTGGAGCCTGCTGAGAGCTGTGTGGGAAGGTGGAATCAGGAGGCAGCGGCAAGGGTGCAGTGCCATAGCTAGGGTGGGAGATCTGAGAAGCCTGGTGGACGGAAAAGCCAGCTGGGCAGGTACTACCCTGTGGCAAGTAGCTGTGCTTCTACTTTTTTTTCACAACAGGCAATTCCGTCTTTCTATGTTGCTTACCTCCTTACTCAGGTTATGCAGGTAATGAGGGGAGGTATCTGTGGAAAAATAAAACTGCTGAGGCCAAGAACCTACGTGGCACTGGGGAGGCTCAGAAAGTAGTGGCCTTTATCTCAATGCTTTAATTCTCCTCCTGCAAGGGGAGTGCTAACAGTTTTCCTCTGCGAGGTGCCATAAAAATACATGTATTCACATCTTGTGGAGCCCTAGAAACAAAAGACATGATTTTATATTCAATACAGGCTTTGGATGTGCAGTTTAAATAAGGTCTGCAGACCACATATGTTGAACATAAAAAGAGTCTTCACTGAACAAGGCAGACACCCTGTGGAAGCAATAGTACATGAGCTTGTAATTAAAAAACACATCCCAATGTATACACAAAATGGTCTGAATTAAGACTGCTATTGCATCAATAATCCTGGTATGTCCTAATTTTGCAGTGCTTGATTTTGCTCCTAAGTATTTGCTTAAAGTTACTTTTCTGTATATGTACTATAAGGAAAGCACCTGCAAGAACATGAAGAGAGCAGAAAAAGACAAGGTATCCATGCATCAGGCATGAGGGTAGCACAGATCTTCAGTTTTTCTTAACTTCTTGAGCAACATATGAAGCAGACAGAAAAGCCTTTGAGCAGAATGACTATATCTTTAATGCTTCTTGAAAGTGTTCAGAGACTCTCCCTCAATTTCTTTTCCATCATTTTGATATTTCATTTACTTTTGCTTCTTCTCTCAGAGACATTGATTTAATTCTTTCAGTAGGCAGACACTGCTGAGCACCTTCTCCCTCACCTTGTAGAGATAAGGATGTTATAATCTCTGTGCTCCTGCTGAGAAGGAGCTGGAAGGGCAGCATCAGGGGATGAATCCATTTAAGAAACCCCCAAGACCAAAACTGGGAAAGTAAGCTGAAAAATGTGAGCAGAAAACCCTTTATTTGGAATTTGTATTTCAGTTCTCCTCTATGTCCAATCTGTCAGAGAGATGTCTTTTTCTCGATGTCTGCTCCTCCTAGATATCCTTGCAGGATATTAGACACCGCAGCAGGGGCAAGCCAACATCCTACAGCCTTTGAATGTACAGCTGGCCTAAACATTGGAAAGATTTTTCCTTCCAGCCTGAGACAGATAACAGATCTCCCCTGCTAGTGCCTCTGAGGGCAAGCTCTGTTTGTATGTATTTAGGTGGCTCTGGTTAGACTTCTGTCTCGGGTCTTTCCAAGAAAAGCATGAAGGGAGACTGCAAGAATGGCAATGAGCCTTTGGAAAGCTGTGCTTAGGGTTTTTATCAGTATAGGCAAAACTGGCCCAGGGCAGTTAAACTGGGTTTTATAGCACAGACAATTTGATTTGAAGAGAGAGGGAGCAGTGCAATGTGTGTGTGAGCATGTGCCTTTATTTGGCACACTGAAATTTTACTAAAAGCCATGAGAAAATTATCCGCCAAGCTTGAACTTTGGCTTTTGAATTTTTGGCACCTCTTTAAATGCCCTGATATCAAATAAAAGAGATGATCCGATTAAAGCCCAATACTTGTGAAAATTATGTTTCTGCTGACCATATCTATACAGCACTTATCACTGTGGGACCTGAATTATTGACTAAAAAAAATGCTCTTGCTGTACGTAGAGCTGGTAATGAAGTATTAAATAACTGCAGAGAAGGGTTGGAGACAAAGCCCTTGTCTCATTTGTTGCTGGCAAAACAGAAATCACGTTGTGCTTTGGTAACAGAAAATTTCAAAGATCTTTTGGGGCTTCATCTTTGCAGCTGAGTACACTGATGGAAAACTAAACAATGTAATGATTCAAAAGGGCTCTGGATGATATTCACAAAAAAATCCATTATCACAGACACTGATGTCTGTAGATATACATCTGGCAGAGAAATGAAAAATAATTTCCCCAAGGCGAGGGGAAGGACGGTGTGAGGAGGGGACATCGGAAGTAATCCCAGGACTTGAGAACATAGGGGCCTACCTCTGGACTGATAAGTTGCTGCTTTGATGATGGTATTTCTTATAAATGACAGGATCTTTTCCTCTATAGGTATCTGTAGTCTCAAGCTCAAGCCAGAAAATTACTGTCATGTGAATAGTTACGCCACTTAGCAAGATGTTACAGGAAGAATAAAAGCAAAAATGACAACCCAGTGAATACTGAAAAATGTACTTCAGTGTTCCTGTGACGGAAAACAGAGTCTGTATTCAGCTCCAAGAGAAAATGTTCAACATATCTCCCCTCTGCAGCCAGTTTCAATGAAAGGGGGGTCATTAAGCGTGTCCCTCTAGTAGTCACCATTCCCATCTTCTCAGGTACATAACAGTATAAAGACTTAATATAAGTAAAAGATTTTGCTGCTCTGTATCACTTCTTCACTTGGAAATTTGTATCCAAATAATGGTGGTTTCCTCTTACACTTTCCTTGTAGCACTTCATCAAACAGCAGGAATGCACGCTTTTTCTAAGGGCAATCTGTTGAATGGAATCATTCCTCAGGGGTTTTCACTGTGAACAATGCGCCATTTTCCAGGCTTTTTGTCAATTGTGAATGAACATAAACTAGATCCAGTGTTGTGAATGCCTGCTTGCCTAGTACATGCACATTATCTATGCATAATAAAGGGCGTTTTGTCCTTTAAAAATAAGATTAGTCTTTAGTTTAAAAGCAAGATTAAACTTTAGTTTAACAGCATCACAAGTAACTGAAATGCCCAGGTAGACCTGCTTGTTCTTTTGGATGATTTAATCATTATTTTTATAAAGCCGTTTTATTTGTCTATTTTTATTAGTATGGTGAACAGAACATCTTCTTGATGAGACAGTCACTCCTCTTGTGGTTTCGACTAAATTATTTACAATTAAGTTACTCGGTACAGTAGTATTGCAACATTGCTTTGTATTCAGGTCTTCCACTCTTATTTTGTCTTGTATTGTCCATGCCTGTTGTTGTCACAGTGACTTTCCCAGCTTAAGAGTATGAAAAGATCAAGATCTGTTAGTGTATACTTCTGAGTGCCTTGAATATCTCAAGCCCTGAAATAAGGCACTGCTCAGAAGACATAAAGCTATTTCTTTATCATCAGTTGCAATAGTAACACAAAAAAAAAAGTCCCAGTCTTTCTGTCTGATTTACGTTATTTAATTTAATCAAGAAAACTGTGTGCTGTGCAGATATATAATGATCATGTAATTACTCTCAATAGAATAAAAGACAACTTCAAAAAATTGCTGGTTACTGTAGTTTCTTCACTAATCACTTGGAAGAGTGATAACACATGTTTAAGTATTGTCCTCATTGCCAATTTATAGCATCATTAGGTTTTACTGGGAAAATCTTTTGCTAATTTTGGTTCTTATGCTCTGTGAGTTTAGATATGTCTGCTTTTTTGAAACTGATCTCTACTTTGGTGCATCTTAATTTTTATTGTTCAACATCAGATGCCTGACTTTTAGGTATGAATGGATCAATGCATCCAAAGTGCAGGAGATAGTGGTCATTGTCTCTGCAAATTAGCTTCTTAAAACAGGGGATGAGAGATTTTCTTTGTGTGTGTAATTTTTCTACCAAAAATGCAATTTTACTTGGCTTAAAACTGTCAATATCCTTGGTACAATGAACCAGCTAGCTTTCAGCAGCTGGTTTGTGCATTCCCCTAGGCCATGAGGGACCCTCTTCTGTCTAAGAAAACATGAAACTTGAGCTCCAGGGCCAGATAGTGACGGCAGAGGGGGTTAAAGCAGAGGTGCTCAGGGCAGGCTGCTGAGCACCAATGCTGCGTGGTGTGATGCTGTATCGTTTGTGACACTGCTCTGCCTGGAAAACCCTGAGAACGCAGGCAGCACTTCCCAAGGCACAGGATAGAAAAATGCTGTGTTTTGTTTTGGTCTTCTTACATTAGTTTCTAATGTTGCTTTCAGGTTATATATCTGATGGATTGTGGCAATTGCTTATATAATATACCCATTAAGTGGCTGCTATGTATTTTTAGAGTAATTTAAAATGTTTCCTTCATAAAGGGCAGAATCTCGTTTCTTTTTTTTTAGGTTTTTATTTTGCACTATAAGTGTGAAATGGTAGATAGATAGGAAATGTGAATAATGTTCCATTTGCATTTTTCTGCACAATATTCACATCCAATTTGCATTATATGCTCTATCAATTCACTAAGATTTTATTTTCATAGACCACCTTTTTAGAAGTGAGTACAAAAAAAAGCAGAAAAAAAAGGCTGTGCTTTTAGACTAACTTTTATTTTCTGATTTTCTGAGTTATTCCTCAGCCTTAATTTCACAGAAATGCTTGTTGTGAGATTTTATTATTCCACGAGACGCCTTTTAAAATTCATAAGCTTATTAAAAAAATTAATAGGTAGTGATAGCTGCCTTTCATTCTCTCTTTTATAAACCATTTTAAAGACACTGTAGTATTTGAATTGCAAACTCAGCTCTTGTCTACATCCATGGAACAATCATGGTAGTAGACACAGAATGATCAAAATTTTTCATCAAAGTACTTTAACCCCGGCCCTGTCAGTTTGTCTCCCAGATAACAAAGTAGGGCAATCTCTATGGTTAATCAAGCAATGTTTATCAAACAATGAAGATGAAAGGCTTTGGAAAATGAAATAGTTTTTAATGTTACTAAAACCAAACAAAGTAGTATCTTCCAAACTTTTCTATATATGTTCAGTAGCATCAGAAGTCATTGTTTCCTCCACAACCCAGGCAGAAACGTCTGGACCAAAACTATAAGCTCCACTTACTCACAAAGAAACATAATAATAGATATTGGATACTGTTTGCAAACAGTTGTTGGCTCAGTTTTGGTTCTAAATACATGAATGAGAAGAGGTGTTCATGAGTATAACAAGGATGCTGTAGTACTCAGGGATTCCTCCTGGTCATTGCTTAACATGTGTAGAAGTTACAATTGAGTATTGCACACCTGAGGTGGTAAAATACCTTGCTCTTTTTTTCCCCAAGTATTGAGATAAATAAATAACAAAAAAAAATTTTTTAAAAATTAGGGATCTAAAATGACAAGAAGTTGGCAAGAATCTCAAAACATTTATTTCAGAATCGTATGATCTGGAGATGTTATTTAATATCAATCTGTTTCCTTTACACAGCCTCTGTTGTGGTAAACGTGCCTGTGCAGTCCTTATGCTTTTAAGTGGGGAGTAGGAAGAAGTGGGCAGGGAAGCTAAGGGGAGAGTGGACCACCAGGAACAAATTCTCTTTTTCTACTCTACATATGTAGTTGATCCTGTTTCTCATTCTTTTAGTTATGATGAATATCCTTTAATAATGAGTAAATGGTCTTTATCAAAAAGCATGAATGTTTTGATTTAAAAACCGCTAACCAAAATTCTTTGGCTGAAAACCATTCATACGTCTGCTTTGATAAATATATTCAGAATGATCACTTTATGATTTTTGGTGGTGGTTTGTTGGGTTTTTTTAAGGTTTTGTTTTTTTTTTTTTTTTTTTTTTTTTTTAAATTATCAACCATTTTTTTTTTTTGGGGGGTGTTTTTTGGGTTTTTTTTAGGTTTTTTTTTTTTTTTTTTTTTTTTTTTTTTTAAAATGCTCAAACCAGCATTTTCTTGTGGAAATTTCTACATGACAAAATCCAATCTTTTTCACATTCAGTCATCCTTTCTTCTTTTGAGTGCAGCTATTATGAAAACGCATCACTTGAAAGAACTTAAGTCTTAGGCTTTCCAAAGAGCTGTCTACTAGCACAAAGCCATGCTGTCTATCCTATGAGGCGACAAATAACGTTTCGGGCAGGCAATTTCTGTTGTGACAATTCTGTGATGTTCAAACCAGCTGACTGCTGGCTGCAGGCTTTGGAAAAGAGTTGCACAACAGTAGAAGGTGGCCACTGGGCTACTGCAGTGTTCTAACTGGTGGTGCTCTCCCTGCACCTACCTGTGTAATTAATGTCAATTTGCTTCTGAGAGACATTTGTCTTCTTCATGCCTGCACAGATTCAGTGTTGAAGGCAGACGCCTTCGATGAGCAGCATCACACATAGCGAGTCCTACAACAGGAAAATATCTGCAACTTGCTGATGTCAAAGCAAGATGTTGTTTGGCCTGTGTGATGCTGATGGGGAAATTAAAATGTAGCGGATTAGTGTGTCTCATTCATGATGGCTACAAATTATACTTGAAAACACAAGTTAAAGGACAAGTTCCAAAGGTTACTGAGCGTGCACAGTGCCCATTGAAGTCACTGGGAACTGTAGCTGTGGTAGACACTCTAAGAGTCGACACAAAAGAAGTACAAATGTCAAACAAATCAAGTGAAAGTCTAGGGGCACTAACTGCTGCATTACACACAAGTGTAATTGTATTTATCAGCAGAGTGGTGCTACATCTCTTTTGCTGTTGATTTAGGAAATCTAACTTTTCATTGACTCAACAGCAGTTTTGAATGCCCCAAGCACCTAAATAAATCTAATCACAGAAAATCCTTTCCCTCCATCATTTCACTTGCATTAATCCTTGTTAACGTATCATCTCATCAGCAGAGGCTGAGGCAAGTGTATCTTGATTCTCACCAGTATCAGGGAGGAAATCACACACCAGGGACCGAGAAATCCTTTCTATAGAGCATCTTTCATGTGTACTTTATCTTCTTCACTGCAAGATGCTAACATTGATGAGCCCTGTGGGTCCTAAAGATTCAAACACAATGGGACAATATGAAAATTAAGCCTAGGAAAAAAATTGGATTTCAATTCCACTGACACAGAAAAGAACTGATTTTTTCCATTAAATGAAATATTCCATTAGAGTGTTTTCCATTAAAATTTGCTTCCTGTGGAAAACTGAGCTTCTGATTAAAAGAGCATTTTCACAGTATGAATTTATTCTTTCAGGAAAGGAATGTACTTTTAATTAAAACTCCCAAGCCCTAGGTTTAAAATACTGAGTAGAATCTCAGTGTTCCAATTCCTCTATCTTTTAGTGCAAAATTAACAGTTTCTGCAGTAATTTCCTCCATTATTTTTTTTTATGCAAACTGCATGCCAGTGCCCATGAGGCACCTGTAGGTTGTGATTAACTTAAGCAATCTCAGCTGGGATCTCCACCCATTAAACCCCTGCCCATGTCCCAGGGATCCATTTAAGCTCAGGCCCAGTAGGCACCTTGTTTTGGTCTGAGCTCATTAAAAATGTGTTTGTGCTTACTTCTGTCTGCTGTTGCCCTGGCTTATGGACTGGTTTTTGCCGGGTGAATTTGAAAGTCATGTTGTCTCCCAACTTTGTTTCTTTTCCTGCTTCTAGCCATGCCTCTGGGATGGATCTATGCTGGAGCCCTTTCCCCTCCTCTTCCTGACTGGACTTTGAATGTCATTCATTTCACTGTTTGTCTGGGAGTGTCAATGCGACTCATCAAGATTCTGTGGGAGGCCATCCTGTTGGTGAGGTTCTCTGCTGTGCTGGAACCCCCTCTGGCTCCCAGCTCATTCATGGTTTTGGAGAAGCTCTGATTCTGCTGATCTTCGTTGCTGCAGTGGTGGAGAGCTGTAGCTTAGTGTTTAGGCACCAGAGAATAGCTACCATTCTTTACTATTACTTTAAATTAAATAATTTTGCTTTAACAGGTATCTTAGAGGACAGAGTAAGAGTGTTAAGAGCAAGATCCAGATTCTGAGACTGACCTAGCCTTGAATTAGGGAACAATGGCTGCAAAGGGAAAAGAGAACTTCCCTAGTTTCTAACAATCCTTAGGGCTTAGAGATCCACAAGCCTGTTCACATCTGTGTTCTAGCAGAAAAAACTTCTCTACATAAGTTGTACATCTAGGGTCACTGTCCTTGCCAATGCCAGCTTGTAGCTGAGCCCATGAATAGTGTGGAATAAAGGAGGCAAGTTTTAAAGTTAGCTATCGGACAAAAGTATTGGAATTCTCTCCATTGCATTCCATCCAATGCAAGATTCACTACCAAGGATAAAAGTATGGTGTGATGAGGAGAAATAAAAAGGTCAGGCCATTAAGCATTTGCAATAGGCAGAGAGAAGGCAAGAAATAAAAGACGTAAACATGTTAAATAAACCTAACAGAGAAGCTGCAAGCTCCTGGCTACTGAGTAATTAATGTATAATTAATAGTTAAAAAAGGTTAAAGATTTGATACTATGGGATCATCCTAGTAAATAGTCAGTAATTTATTTTCTATTACTTATAGCTATTGGACCACCAGGTCAATGACCTTTTCTGGCAGTATCTGAGCAAACAGCAACAGGACACATTCTATTCTTTAAATTTAAAGAAATGCCTGTTTCAGCAATTTTCTCTGGCAGGAAAGCAAGCACCTAATTTTTCTCCATTCTTTTTATTGAAAGGGCACTATCCAGTTTTGAATCCCTATTTGAATTTTTAGCCTAGTATCCTAGGGAAATTAAGCTTAGCAGATAACACTGACTTTCTCTCTGTCTGTCAGGTCCTCCTCAATGACTTTCAAACTGTTTGGCCAAGTGCAACTAATCTTGAAAGTGGATGAAAAACTGTCAGTGTCTTTAAAACTTTGTCAAGAGCAGAATCTGGGTAGGAGGGAGATGCAATTACTGTTCCCACTGACAGAATGCAATAAATTTGGCTGCTGTGCAGTTGTTTGGCATTTGAGGGCTGGCCAGCTAGCCTGTGAGCACCAGTGGGCCCACCAGTACAAGAACAAGCTTTATTTTCCCTTGTGTGGTACACTCCTCTGGCATCACAGGCAAACTGGAGTAATTCCGAGAGGGAGCTGAAGAGAATGGCCAAGGTGAGAAATCCACAGGAATCTCTGTTGATTAGTTTTGGTTCTCATGTTTAAGAAATATTTGTTGGTTTAGGGTATATGTTCAAGTTAAGGTGGGCCTAAAAGCATACTCTTCCTCTGTTCAATCTGACAGATACGTTCTTTTCACAGATCGTTTGAAAATCAAAGTGCATGTAAATAGTAGCATGAAATGTCCTAGTGCATAAATATTGGGCCTGAGTTTTGGTACCAAAAATGTCCAAAGCCCGCAGTTACATCAGAGGGACTTAAAGATACGTTGCAAGTTCTAAACATCAATATGCTTTGAGACTGGCTTTTCTTATCTGATGAAGAATATTACTCTGTTAATTTCAACTATGAATATTGATAAATTCATACTTCAAATATGGGACCACAAGGAATTATTTTTGTCTTCTAACCTGGCTCTCTTTATAACCCAGAAAACTTGCTTGAAGTATTTCTTGCCTGGAACTTTTTTTAAGAGGAGGAATACATCCATTATTAATTTAAACATCACAATGGTATACCACCACCTTTTCTAAGATATGATTAAAAGAGGTGATGGCAAATCATCTTCACTTTTTTCTTTTCCTTTTCCTTGTTTTCTTTTCCTTTGTTTTCTTTCCGTTTCCCTTTCTTTCCCTTTCTTTCTTCTTTTCTCCTTTTTTCCTTCTCCTTTTCCTTGCTCTTACCATTCACTATGCCCTTCCCAGTTTCTCAACATAGTTTCTCAAGTGGGAATTCAGAAGAGGACAAGCTATTTCGATAGTGATCATAGAAGAGCTGAACAGCAGTAATTGTTCTTCTATGTGCACTATGGTATCACTGGTGTTTATGTCAGGCCAACTCTTGTCCACTGGATTGCACTTGGAAGTTATATGTTGTTCATTGTCTGTTATGGTTTCCTCCCCTCTGCTATTTTAAGTGTTGTTGCTTTCATGTGATTCATGAAATGGGCCCTTTATACCTTCCCTGATGAATATACGCTACCTGTGGTAAGTAGGAAACAATAAAACCCCATGGAATCTCTTAACCCTTTAGCAGTAAAGAGCTACGGGAGAGCATTGTGTGTCAAGAGTGTAACATGTTTATATTGAGCCAGTTGGTTAAATATTTACTCCTGAAACCATTTGTGTGTTTCAGAACAGGACAGCTTTCCACCCTGTTTCTACATTCATAGTTACACTCTGTTGTGAAAGCACCTACGTAATGGAAAAACAATTTAATCTAATGTTGCAAAAGAGCCACTCTTTCTTTAATTAAAGTCCTTTAAAGGAAGATTTTAGAAATGGTTCAAGGACCACAGAGTTGGAAGAGTTTTCTTTTCTACTTGGCTGGCTAAGAAATGAACGAATGTAAGTAATGGTGAATTCCTGGTGCAAATAACTAAATTTATTTCAACAAGGTAATAAGGCCGGTAAAGGAAAAATAATGAATTTCAGCATGACACTTATTCTGGACATTTAGGAACTAAGAGAGGAATTACGCTTTTACTCTGAAGCAGAGTTTCACAAAGTGATATTTAACTTCTTTTCTTGCCCTTCATAACCCCTCAGTACTCCTTCCCTGTGCATGATTTAAATTCTTCCAATTAAATTCAAACATCATAAATTTTAAGCCAATTTTGGCCAAAGAAAATTAATAAATGTTTCCTGAAATGTCTAGTACTCACTGCAGCAGAGGATGTACACACACACTGATATTTCGCTAAAGTGCATCAAAGGACAGTGTCTTTTTTCAAAAGTATTTCCCTGAAAAATGAGATATCAACCCTTTGAGAAGCATTGAATAGAGAAAGCCAAGATTAATAATTAAATGCAGCAGCATACTTCTAAAAGGCAGCAAAAGATTGCAGACGTTAAAAGGCAGCATTTAAAATAATGTGACTTATTAAAGCTATTATTATGCATATTTTCTTACTGTGACACTTTCATTGTTGTCTTTTCAGTGCATTTATCTCTGATTTCAAATATCATTAAGATTTTAATGGTAAATTAAATTCTGATTGTATTTATATAATAAAGTATATTTTTTTTCTACTATATTTATTTAGTCTGTTTAGGGCAATAGAGGCTAGCAGACACAGCAGACATACCAAAAGACTATTGGTTTTATAATCCCCTTTTGTGTCTGTAATAATAACAAAAGTAATCTTAGCTATAGAAGACCTTTAGAGTGTTTCAGTTCCCAATAATAAGGAGCAAGAATTGTTCTCCTCTTAATTTTGGTGCTGTAATAGTGTTTTGCCAAGTATGGTTAGAGCAAATTTTTCATGCTATTTTTCATGTTATCATGCTAAGCACACTGAAGTGTCTCTAACAGCCATTCATCTCCCAGCAAAGCAGAATTTGAGAATCCTCTGTGGTCTATCATGGGAACAGCCAGAATTTTTTCATACGTAGTGGAAAAAAGTAAGGTACTGCTACTACTTCGCTGTCCTGTTTTTCCTTGGAAAATCTAACTCATCCCAATACCTTTCTGCACCAAACTTAAGAAGTGTCTTCTTTCCCAGCTGCAGGAGATATGAAAATGCTTTCTTTGAGAGCACCCTTGGTAACAAGGCACACCCTTAAAGCAGGACAACAAGGCTGGAATTTGCTCCAGTGTATACTGGTGGAGATTGTCCTGTACGGGGACCTTGCTGCATTACTTTTCTACATTCCTATTGAACATCCATACCTCTTGAGCAGTCAGTAGCATTTACTAGGAATAGGAAGAACAATATTCCCCTGCAGTTTGCTGCTTCAAAGTTAATTTTTGTCTCCTGAAACACTTAAATCTTTAAGTTGCCTTTAATTTCTGAAAAGAACTAAAGTGCTCTTTATTCCGAAAATTTTCAAGTGGGTTGGTTTAAAATCAAGAACAATTGATTGTGACAGAGTTATGTCCCAGCTGAGATAGTCACATCCTGTCCTGTCTCCTATTCGATGGCAGCTAAGAGTCTTCCCACAGGAATTTGTTATATTGAACAAAGTAAGGGACCAAACCAATATTTAGGTAACTGATTGAATTATGTGGCCTGCATTTTCAAGGGCTAATCAGTTTTCTTGTGAATTTAATCCTGTTCTGCCTCTTCTCTCTTTGAAATGCAAATGTCCATCCCCTGCATGCACTACAGACACATATGTATATGCACACACACACGCATACATGCTTTTAGTAAATGCACAGGTTCCCCAAAAGCAAAGTAATAGGGGTACAGAGATGTTGTACGTTAAGATGACATTAAGTTGGAGATTTTATTTATGAGACTGTAGATTGGCTTTGATGAAGTGTCCTTAAACATGTCAAAATTCTCTTTTGCGTATTCTTAGTTCAAAAGAGGTACAAAACTTAATTTTATTAAAAAACCCCCCATACTTTAGGAATTTCATTTTGGAAGGCTTTCATTGGTTAGAGTGAGTTGAAAGAACTCACTCATTCTTGGATTGTTTTACGCTGAGCGTGATCAATATTGTCACAACAAGTGGTCCTTTACTTCGGAACTTAGACTTGTGGATTTTATTGGAACTTGTCAGTTTTCTCTGAGCAGCTATTTTAAGTAAAAATCCCTTTCTTTTGGGGGAAAGTTAGGGTGGTCTATTTAAAATTCCATACCACAGTTGGAAGGAATGAGTTACTTTCAAGAAGGTCAGAAGAGTCGTACATGTCCTGCTATTTCATCTCTACAAGCAAGATTTATTGCTGTTAAAAATGGCAGCATCTACACTTTTCTGCCAGTTAGCTACACCCATAAGGTAATAGATGTGGTTGGAATTTTCTTGTTATTTCGTGTTATGTGGCTTCATTGTCATTCATTTTCTCATGAGGACTGTACTGATAGTCATAACATTTTGGGAGCATGTGAGCTTACCTGCCTTTTGTCTGGGTACCTTTGCCTACGCAAAATTAGTATCAGAAGAGAGCAAACAGGAGACTGTATTTTCACTGCTTTAAGTCCTGTATTTTCCTGTTTGTGTAAAGTTAGGAATTGTTTTTTTTAATCTGTTCTGCATATTTTAGCATATGTTGATGCAAGAGCTCTCCCAGAACAATTACATAAATATTATCTATTAGATTAGCCTACAGAAATCTTCAGATATGAAAGTTGGAGACAGAAGAATTGCTGCTTATAGTAACTTGAGGGCAATGCTATCCATGGATAAAATAAGGTGAGACAAAGAACTCTGTTGAAAGAAGTAGTTATGAGCAGATTTCAGTGTTTCTCCAATGCTTCTGCATTTGGACCACTTGATAATTTTTTTAATTATTTTTTTTTTTTAATGTATATAAGGATACGTTAGACCTTGGCAACATCCAATAACTTTTTGAAAAAAAATCATGTTGATAATTTCATTAATCTTGCAGTATGGGGAATTTTGTACCATAGGACAGGGAACTATTTGGCCAGAATGAATATTTGGCATTTGCATTTGTGTCCACTTCTAGCTTTCAGTTTTATCCTTAAGAATGACTGTGTGCACTAATTCTCAGAATTACCATAAAAATATTAATTAGTGATTGTACTGAAGATTCAGTGGTATAGAATAACTGGTGTTTTTTGTATGTGTGTTAAAGATTTTCAAGATGATGAGTTCAGTAAACTTTTATCACTCTGTAGGACAGCACCCCTCTTACTTCTTTTGGCAATATCTTGATGACTAAGAAGCTGTATGTTAACTGGATATGCAAGGTTTGTCTCTGTGCCCGTAGATGTTACTGACGCACTCCAAAGATAATTTTATGACAATGAGATAGTTTCCCTTGTAATTTAGTTTATTAGGAAGTAGACCAACTCTGTCAGATACAGGAATTGCATTTTACAAGTGTGTGTTTAAGGCTAGTCCTACCACTATTTCTCAAGGTGAAGTATGAGTTTTGTTGTGAGTAAGTTGAAAAATTTCAACTAAATGTGCTCTTTTTTTGGAAGGAGAAAATTTCTTCCTAATGTCTAGTCTAAATCTCTCCTCTTCCAATTTAAAAACATTACCCTTTGTCCTATCACTACACTTCCTGACGAAGAGTCCCTCACCAGCTTGGTAATGTTTGGCACTGTTCAGTTTACCAAAAAGAATGTAAATTTGGACGTAGCAACATGCCACTTCCATTTCCAGGCCAGCTCTGTACTGTGAAATACAGAAACAGTGTGATTTTTGTGCAAAAACTGCCCTACAAGTGCTTTTCTCCATTCTGCTTTCCTGGCTGCACAAAGGGCAGCCTGGTTGGCTCATCCTTCAAATATGACTCATAGCTCAAGTCAGACAGATTCAACCAAAGAGGACATAAATCTAAGAGACTTAAAAAATCTGTCAGCTGATGGGAGAGTGGAGAGCACAGAATATGTTAATTTAACAACAAACTCAGTAACTCCAAATCTGTAGCAGTCAGTAATGCTTTTGTATCGCTATTTTAAACACTTTCTTTAGGATGCAGTGTTGGCCTTAATCAAAAATTGACAACAAATTACAGTGTGGATGGAATGTTCTGATCAGAAACATAGCAATGGAAACTGACATTGACCGCACTTTTTCTTTCCTTTCAATCATTGTCAGTGATGAAAAATTTCCAGATTTTGGTGATCTACAATATCTATAATTAAAATAATTTCAGACAATGGAGCATTGTGGATATATAAATTGTAACAATTTTTTAAAGTGAGCTGTGTACCCTTCCTGTGGTTTGTGACTTACTGCTTGCCTGTTCTGCATTAATAGGCACAGAATATCTCTTTGTGTTGCTGTAAAGGTATTAAGTTTTGTCTTTGGGGGAGAAGAACCAGACAAGTCAGTTATACAAAAGTAATTTCAGTTTTATTGTCATTACCCCATCATCACAAATAGCATCAATGCTCATATAACTTACAAAGGTATATGCATGTTCAGTAAATGGACTGGGAATGAAACAAATTCAGGATCCATATCCTCCTTCTGGCCCTTCTTGTAGATAGTTGTCACGTCTGCTAACCTCCTTGGTTAGCAAGAACTGCTGCTAAATGATAGAATGTGGCTTGCTGAGCATTTCCACCAGCTCTCTCGGTACCCTTGGGTGGATCCCATCCAGCCCTATAGACTTGTGTGTGTCTAAGTGGTGTAGCAGGTCACTAACCATTTTCCCTTAGATTACAGGGTCTTCATTCTTCTCCCTTTTCCTCTTTACCAGCTCAGGGGGCTGGCTATCCAGAGAGTAACTGATTTTATTATTAAAGACTGAGGCAAAAGCAGCATTAAGTACCCCAGCCTTTTTGTCATCTTTTGTCACTTTGTTTCCCCCAGTATCAAATAAAGGATGGAGATTCTCCATAAGCCTTCCTTTTGTTGCTAATGTATTTACTGAAATTTTTTCTTGTATTTTATGGCAGTAGCCAGCTTAATTTCTAGTTGAGATTTGACCCTTCTGATTTTCTCCCTGCATTACTTCACAACCTCCCTATGGTTCTCCATCTCACAGAGGAGATGTGCTATTGTGTCCTATCCCTTATGTCACTGTGTTCAGCCAGGTGGAGAGGATAGAGAACCCATGCATTCTGTCTGCCTGTTTGGCCCATCTCAAGGAACATAGGGGGTGACTCCAGTAGTCTCCCTGTTTTTCAGTGTCTCTGATACTCCTCAGCACACTCGCCTCCTCCCAGTTCTCTATCACCCAGTGTAGAAGTTCCCCTGGGCACACCTCCCACAGGCATGCTCACTTCTTCCGTTGGATACTGGTGTGAGAGCAGGGGACAGCCTGGTACCTGGATGGTGGATATTCCCTCCAGAGCTCTATCTGGGAAGCTGCATCAGTCATGATGGGTGAAGAGCTTAATAAGGCTGTGGCTTTCCCCTTGTTGGATACCACTGCTCCTTGGTCAAGCTGGCAGAGCTGCAGCACCCTTCCTGCATGCCCTTGTTGTTTGTATCTGTCTTAGACTCCTCAGGATGTGATGAGTTATCATGTAGAAGGGTCTAACACATGCTGTTGAGATGGAGGCCAGACAGTTTGCATAGATTAGATGTATTTTAATTGCTAGATTTAAGTGAGTCAACTTCACTCCTGTAAGTTTTTCATTTCTTAGCCTTCCAAAAAGGATAGATTTAGTCTTGTGAGAAAGTACCTATATTGTGCATATCCCACATCGATTACGTTTGTTATAGGTGGGTGGGTGATATAATATATTAGGGTGAAATACTTGTTTCTGAGGCTGTATATCATTGTCAGATTTTGTTCATAATACTTGACACTTGAATTATACTACCCTACCATATGGGAATTCTCACACTTGTGATTAAGGCTCCATTTTTTTACGCCTATTATAATCCTATCTTCTATCACTCACATCACCGTATTTCCAATATCGGGACTGTAATGCTATGCAGTATATGCTCCCTGGAGTTCTAGTACAGTAGAAGATCTGCTAAGAAGTATAATATGAGGAGGATACAAATAAACGAGATCAGAGAAAAGGGCAAAGTCTCAGCTTCAAAGAAAGTTCAAAGAATATAATTGTGCTCAGGGAATAGTAGGAAAGATTAAACCATTAGTGCCACTGAGAAAATCAACCATCTCTTGTGTTGGGGATGTGAACCAACCTTAGTCTTCAAGTGAACCTTAAATGCATAAGAATAATCTAAACTTTCAATGTTGTTAAAATATCACGGAAGTAAAAGAGTTAACTTCGTTGTTATGTATGCAATTTTTAGGCAACACACAAATAAGGCTAAAAGGACCAAATGGAAAAAACTTGAGAAATGCAGAACTAAAATTTCCACCCCAGCAATCCAGACACTACCTCTGTTGACTATGCTACTGTCCGTCTCATTTGAATTTATTTTTCTCTTGTTCTTAAGTATGATTTAGTATGTTTCTGTAAGACCAATTGTCTGCCATGAATGAGGCAGACTGATCAAAAGAAGAAATGTAATAATGCTATTAACCATGTTAATTCTTCCTTTTTCAGGTTCTTCCTCTAGTAGTAGAATCTTACCTCATGGAATTTTACATTTTTATAAATTCAAGCTGAGTAGGCTGGCAATTGATAACGACAGAAAGAAAGATAAATGCAATATTTCAATGATATTGTGGTTTAGGAAATACAGCCAAGACTTTGGAAGTTCCATAGAGTTCCTCACTTTTAAGGGTATGGGATGATCTCTGCATCAAAAAAACCTCCTTCCCTGATGTCAAGGCATTTGTGACTGCTCTTTATTAGTTTTTTTTGGTTACACAATGTTTTCTTGTGTAGTAGAAAACGATCAGAGATAAAAAGCTGTTCAGATACTTGACTACTGTTTGGGCTTTTTACCCCCAACATTTGTGACAAGACAATGTACAGGCTAGATCCTGCAAGGTAGAATTGAGAAACTCTGCCAGCAAATAGGTAACATGTGAAGTCATATAATTTCATATGTATCACGCATGGAAATGGAGGCAAGACTGTAGGAAAAGATTTGTGACATAGATGCATTACAGATATCTTTGTAGGGAATAACTCCTGTTTGGATTATTGTGATATCTATTACATTCAACATGTGTAAGTATGGACACAAAGCCAGTCAATACAAAAGAGAACCAGAGAAAATTTAACGCAGATGCAGAAAGAGCGTCTTTTTTTTTCTGGTATTTTTGGTTCTTTTCCTACTTACAAGCAGTTGTTTCCACTTGTGAATGCCTGAGAGAAACAAGCTCTTCCAGCTGGTTTTTTTTTTTTTGGGGGGTTCCACTTAATGCAGAAAGGCATCCTTTGAACTTCTCAGAATACACCAGGTCTGACCCCTTTATTTCCCAGTAAAATGGTGGCTACAGACAAGTTGCCCCTTTGTAGCCCAGTCAATATTACAACAGAAAAGGCGAAAAAGAGGGCATGGATAAGCTCCCTCTGCACCAATCCTGAGCCCTGAAAGTGAGAGAAAGAGCACAAAGAGTGTGCAAGAGACATGTAATATTGCTCCAGCAATCTCTGGTGCACTGTACATTTATAAGTACTACCTGGTAACCTGGAGCTTTGACTTGCCAGACAGCAAAATAGCTTTGCTCAACTTGCAGACCTCCAGACAGACAGGATAATAATTTCTCTTCAGTGTCAAATAGGGGTGACAGAATATCTGTTGCTGAAAACTAAAGTTGAAATGATTTCAAAAAACAAATTTCTTTTTACCTGACTAAGTTCTTATTGCTGTCTTGTGTCATCCAATGAACATTAGACAGAAATAGTTGCACGATAGCCTCATCAATGGGATGAAAATATTTAGTAGAGTTAATGTAATCAAACTCATTTAAAGACTCTGGCTTGTGCATGGAAGGTATTACTGCTCTCCAGATACAGTAATATTTTTGAATAAAATTGCCTAAGAAGTGGGATAATTGTTATCCTGCTGGTATGAATGTTGTCTAGGTATTCTGAGTTTTGATTTTCTATGCTGAAGTCTGAAGATTTGTAAATGCTAACCTCAAGCCTTCTGTGTTTCTGTCACCCAGTGGAGAGGACTTGACCGTTAATGTCCTCTGCTGTTGAAGCACTTTTCTCCTGAGACTCAGCTTTCATCTCGATATGGATCCTAGTCCGAAGAGTTTCTAATGAAAGTGAATGATGCTCCAACCGGAACTGTCATTTGTGCAGTCCCTGTAGCACTTCCATGTACAGTTAATTTAGCAGGTGAATTACCTGCTTAAATTGAGGACTGAGTTAAGCAAAGGTGTAATTTTTCCAAGAAACGCAGCCTAAGCTAACAGCACCGGGGAAGGGATTAATTGCTTCATTCATCAGTGGGGGAGAGATTATGTTCTCAAATTTAGTGATAATTTCTGTGCTAAATAATTCCAGTACTGATGGTTTAAGAGTTGATATAATATGCATAATCTCAGAGATCTAAATGGCTTCCAATACCCATAAAAGTCACAGTTCTCCTCAATCTCATTCTCAAAATTACCTCCCTCTCTGATAAATTCCATAATGTGATATAAAATTTCACAGTACTCCAGAAATGTAAGAAATGTAGTAGCAGTACAAAATAATTGAATTAAATATCAAATTAAATACACAGAGTATACTGTATTGATTGTATTACTCATTTTTATTTTATTCAGTAATGCTTCACTTCAAAATTTGCTGAAGGTGCCTTTGAATTTTCACCACTGAAAAGCGAGTGAAAAAGTGACAATTTAGGTTAAGCTTGTCACTAAGAAACGCAGAGCCTCAGCCATGATGGACATACAAAGTAGCTTTTTTTTTTTTCTAGAATAGCATTTTTGATTTTCCTTGTTGACATTTTCTGTACTGATGTTTCTGACTGAAAAAGTATCAAAATGTTTGATATTCTGGCCTAGCAGGAGTAGTGAAAGGGTGAGCATCAGGAACTTACTCTGAACCCTTTGAGGATGTAAGTTTCAGGAACCAAATTCTGAAATAATCACATGATTTTCCCATTTGATGTAGGAAGTTTAGGAAATGCTCATATGTTGTGATTCTACATCAAGTAGGTGATTTTTTACCCCCCTGAACACTGGCTCAAAGTAGGTTTTCCACTTCTGTTTTACCCAGGACTTAAGCTCTGGAGAGGGTGCTAAGAACACAGGGTTGTGTCCAGCATGGCATCAAAACATTTGATGATTTGATTCATCAGCATCTTCCCTTGTGTATGATGTGCTGCTCTGAGTGACAACCCCCTCCTCTGCAGGTCATCTCAGGTTCATTTAATCCTGGGAGGAAGCTCTGCTTCATCTGTGGAGAGAGGGGTGCTCACCCCATCTCACTTCAGGCTGCCGGTGTAAACAGCAGGAAGAGGAAGGCTCCTGACTGGGCTGCTCTCTGCTGCCTTCTGGATGAACCACCATTCTGACCACTGATTTTGAGTTATTTGAAGTAGGTGCTTCACAGTAGAACTTATGGGGGGACCTTGCCCCATGCTTTTCCTCCCTAAGGAAAACCTTGTGTTGTTTAATCCAGCATTTCCAAATAGTAACAGTCATTGTGAGAAATCAATGGATCTTGTAAACATGCCTTTTCTGTCTTCAGAAACCATATTTCAGGAGGAAAGTGTGCTTATCCTAATCCCTGTTTGGCATCATATGGATTGGTGCAGGTTGAAAGAGACTTGGTGAAGGTGTGTAGCCCATTCCCTTGCACTAAAATGAGATCAGCCACAGTAGTTGTTCTGACAGTTCCCAGTGAGGGAAATCCCATAATCTCCCAAGAAGGCTATTCCGATGTATTCTTGCCCCTAGTATTAGTCTAATTTGTCTCATGTCTAAATCTTTTTTGCAGAAATTTAAATGCTTTACTTTTTGTTCTTTCCACTGTCAGTGTAGAGACTAGTTTATGTCCACCATCTGAACTCTGACTGCATCTCTCTTTAGTTATTTGTTAAGCTATGCAATCCAAATTTCTTATGTTGCCATGGGTATTGTTTTCTGGATTTATGATGAATCTTTTTTCTCCAAACTCTCTCCAATTTATCCCACACATTTCCTGGTTTATATTACCCATAGCTGGACATGGATCTATTTTGGTCTCATCAGAGTAAATTAGAGGTGTTCCTTAATGTGTATCTCAAAATACATTCCGGTTTATACATTGCAGTGTGATGTTTGCTTTTCTACAATAGCATCATACCTTTTGCTGGTGATCCTGCCCAACCTCCTGTCACTGCTCCCAGGCCTTTCAATGACCTCACAGTCCTCATGCACCATCTTTGACAATAGTTGTAAAAGAGAAGCAAATGCTTGTCTGAACCCCAACTCACATATTGGTTTGTGCAGGTGCCAGATACAGAGGACTACAAGGGTAGAGTCTGCAGCCTGGATGAAAGACAGCATCTAAATGCAGCCTGGGGTCCAGCTGCTTGTTAGCGCGTGGTCTGCTGTGGTGAGACCAAAGATGCTTCCCCCTTTGCTTCCCCTTTCCTTCTGCTGCCTTCTTCAACCCATGGCCCTAACTGAGACCCCTTTCCAGCTTCTGCCATCAGAGGAAGGAGATACAGCTGTCATGAGGCTGCTGCTTCCAGGAAAATTGGGTTGATCCCTGCAGTTTCAGGACAGTTGAAACTGCACACAGTTGGACCTGTGCGACAGGTTTGAAAAAAAATTGCCTTGTGAAAAGGAGATGGTGTTTCCGTTTTCCAGGCAGTGGGGAAATTAGATCATGGGGATGGTCATCCAGAGCTCCTGGTGGACAACAGCTCCATCTTCTTCTAGCACAATGGTGCCATACTCTCAATCTACAAGTGAGAAGAGAGAAGCACTGCTAGAGTGAGCATTTTCTTGTGTATACCAAGAAGTCTTCAATTTACTCCTCAGGAGTTGTAGCTAGACTTTGACTATTTGGTGCAATTTCTTTCCTGCTATGGGTTTTAGCTCTTTGGGAGAATTCTTGTGTTAGCTGATAGGGTTTTGCTGATAAGGATAATAGGAGCTGGGAACACTTACTGGAGGAGTACACTTTGACAGAGTTAGGGAATGCCCATCCAGCACTAGACATGTTTTTTGAGTCTTGTCTTGTTCACTGCCAACAAAACCGTTTCACGATGTAATAAGTGGGAACTGATAAGATGAAACACTTATGTAATATACATTGGCAATCTGATATTGGCATATGAAGAACTAAATCCAGGGCATGCTGCCAAAACTATTCTTAAGAAGTTTTTTATTCACCTTGTAGAGGGGGAGTGCAATAGTGTTTGTTTTTCCCTCTTGTTTCATATGAATTTTAAGATGGATAATTTTAAGATATCCATTGTAAGACGTAACATATACATCTTAAAATTCCCCTTTCTGGAAAACAAGGCCATGGAAATGAGAGGAGAAAAAATGCACTTTAGGTGAATAGTTGTGTGGGCATGGAGAAACAGATTTGTCACACTTTCAAGTTCTCCTGTCTTTGTCCTTTTGTGTACTTGTACCAAATTCAGCCTCAAGTAGATCAAATCAAATCTCATACTTATGAGCTTTTATGCAGAAAGGTGGTAAAAAGATAACCCTAACTTTTTTTTTCAGTGGCTTAGCAGGGGCTGACGGTCATGTATTCTCGTCTTCACACTTGAAATTAAAAGATCATTAGGTAACTGAAGAAAAGATTTGTTTTATGGGTTTTTTCCCCCTCTCCTTGATTCAGAAAGAATCAGTAGCAGGCAGGCTTGGAATTTCCTGACGGTGCAGCAAGATTATTTTACACATTTATTAGTAACAGAGAAGGAAATGACTACATTAATAACCTGTCCAACCCGAAAATTTGGCAGTCTGGGAAGTGGGAACATTTCCGGTTGTAGGAATCAAAATCCCCTGGAGAATTTTTGACATCCTGACGCAACTTAGATGATGAAAGCCAAAGGTTAGAATTGAGCAAAACAACGGCAGGGTTTATTTGTCTCTTATTAAACTTAAAATGTTTTTGTCACGTGTTAACAAAAATTGTCAAAATTGTGCATGTATCTTTAACCCTGGAGTCCTGTTTGACAGAAAAGAAGGATTTTATAGCAAGAGAGTTTCCAGAAGGCTGGTGAAGGGAAAAGATACTGGGGAACTTCCTAACAGTATAAATTAGTTGCATATGGAAATAACATCACTATCACTTTAATGAAGTGGCCTTTAATTTTGAAACAAATTCAGGAGAAAAGTGAATGGTTAATTAGGACTCTCAATTGATGTAATTCAGCATATAAACTTGTCACTTACAAATCAGTGGAGGTGGAGATACCTTCCTGGGAGGGAAACTTGGACCTAGTTCTGCAGTAAAAATTTTGCTAGTTTATGGCTCTCACAATTTGCTATTGGCAATAACAAGGAGATGCTTGTTTTTTTCCCAGAGAAGGGAAAAATCTTTAAGGCTACCACACATATTCCTCCTATGTTGAGTCTTCTACCAACTTTTATAACTGTTGAACAGTTAATACATTCAATATGATCTTCCTTCAAAAGATGAGTTTTTTAGTTGTGTGCCTTTGAAGTATCATTTATCCAATTGCTTTTGTACCTGGTTTATTTTAAAATGTAATTTTAAAATAACCAGAAAACTAAAAAGCTAAAAAGCTGAAATTGTATTGCTTCAGAGATCCTCTTCTTGGTGGATTTTTTAGCAACATCCTAAATGTGTGGGTTTTTAAGTGGCTCGTTGTGAAAGAAGCTGTGCCTTGGCTTGTGTACCAATGGTGAGGCGATGCCTGGCTTATTTTAGTGATCCTCTATAGGAGTATTTACGTAGTACCACTGATTTGATGTTGTCTGCAAACGCATAACTATGAGGCAGAGAACTCTAACTGAGCTGTTAAATGTTCCTACAACTTCCTTTAAGTATCAGAATGTCTTAACCTAATTCTTTTAGGGAAGGACAAACAAGGACAATGCACTTACGGGCTTGCAAATTTCCTTTTATGTTTGCACTCTCTTGTCCCAAGGATATAGATAGCTGTAAGTGCCATTTTTAACAACTGAGTATAGCAATTTGGAGATATTCCCTTAAAAATGTCCACTCATGAATTTTGCAAGAGCAAAGTGAAATTTGCATATTTATTGTTCTTTTATCCAGGGATATTTTGCTAAACCTGGTCAAAACTTTATGTAGAAAAAGTCTCACACACTGATTATGTAATGACTTTGCACAGAATCACACCTTTTCTGTCCCAGGTAACAAATTGGTTTATGCTTATTTATTTACCATTGAGGTTACAATGAGAGTAAATACGTCATGTTTCAATCACAGTGGTTTTGAGGATATTTGAGGTGTGTAACATGTAGAACCCTCCCTGCTTTTTAATTTTACTTAAGGCATCTGTGATTTTTAACAGGTTACATCACTGGTGGAAGAGGAAATTATGATCTTATTGATGTTAGTGAGAGATTATACAAGGACACCAGTGGGTCAGGATTCTCAAGCTATGTGAAAGACACATTCCATTTTTTGCTGGAATTCTGTGTAGCTGGAAGATGCATTTCATTGAATTGAATCTAGAAGCCAAATACTGGATACAGGAATAATGGTAAATGTGGGTTTATGTGTGTTTTGCCTCTGCACTGCATTAATAATCAGTATACAACCAATTGGTAGCCATCAGCTACGTCACCTTCATCAAAGTGGTTAGCTGCCATGCTCCATGTACAGCATAACAGCAGAAGCAGTAGAGTAGGAAAGTTTTGTAGTTGTGGTAGCACAGAAAGGGTGGGAGGCTGGCTGCAGGGGATCCCGATGGAGATCTGCCTGACTCATTTGGGATTCATTTTCAGGTTTCCTCAGAGATCCCACTGCCCTTTCTAAGTTCCTTGGCCCAACACAAGTAATTAACTCCTTTTGACTTGTGTAGCAGTAGATCCTCTCTTGGATCTGGAGGTAAGAGGAATTATTGGTGATAATTTCTGTCCTACCAAGAGGAATTATTTGTGACAACTTCTAGCCTTTGGCATAACACAGACGTCTTTGTTTCTTACTGCTTTGAGTAAGTTTCTTACTGCTTTGATGGCAGTTCTAAAAAAATAGATATCTGGACTAAGACATTTATTTTTACAGAGAAGCCACTACAATCCTTGATAATGACCCACAGTATCTTTAAATGATGACTTGTTACTAGTACGACTTGCATACATCCTCCATTCAATCACTGTAATTTTCGTGACTAACCATGAGTATCTTGTATTCATCTGACCCACGTACCAGTGAGTTAACAACTTTCAGTTATCTGAAAGTACCTGGTTTTGAAATCACTGCATTTATTCAGGCAGAACTGGTCCCTGGATCAAAATTTCAATTGTTTGTGTAAGATCGCAAGCTGGGGCAGGATTCCTGAGTCTCTTCACACAGAATGGCTTGTGATGGCAATGGAATTGTAATTTTCAAATCCATAGCTGTGATAAAAGTGAACGTGACAGAAAGATGCTTAAAAACTTAAACATATTCTTAAAAGGGTGATCTCCTTAAATAAAAAAGTTATTAAGAGGCTTCTAAAAAGTAAGTATGGTTAAGGTTTTCTTTTAAGATATTGAACTTGAATACTCAGGTGGACGTATGTGCTTGTGTGGTCTATATGTGTGGTGGTACATAATCACTACATGTTGAGAGAGGGAAAGGAGAAAGAGCAACTGAGATAAGGGCAAGTGGCAGGCAGGACTATGTGCAGCAGCAAGATAGACACTCTCTGTATTCACAGGTCCCATGTTACAGCTCTCTGCATGTTACAGTGCACAGGCTCTGGCACTGAGGAAATTGCTCATTTGAGCTCAGACCAGTGCTGAGATTTTCCATAGAAACATTGTCTATAGCTGTAAATAAGTATTACAAGGTAATGCAACAAGCAGTTTTCCAATTTCTCCAGTGAAATGGGTCATCAGAGCTTGTGGTATGATCATCCAGAATTTAGTAAGATGTAAGGTAGGAACTGCACCCCATGTTCACAAAAGCTTTGCATGTCAAGGCAGGCTGTAAATGAACAAGAATATAGAGTAAACATGATCACTCCAGTCGGACTACTACTTCTCAAGAGACACAATTCATACAGCTGTACTGCTGTGTTTTCAGGTGACCAGAATCTAGAGAAGGCAGCTTGAATTCTGTAGGAATAAAGGCGTGGAAAAGAAAAATAACATGGGGTGTGAAGGAAGGTTCTGCAAATCTCTGAAGGTCCTGGTTTCTCAGTGCCAAATTTCAAGGAAGGAGAGAGATAAACTAAACTGGGAAGGAAAAAAAAAAAGAAAAAAAAAATAGAGAACAGAGAAGGTATCTTAAGTTAAAAAGAAGCTGTCCAGCCCACTTGCTCCAGTAACTACAGAACTGACCTCAGAAGCTAGCTGAGATGCTAGAACACCTAAGGAAATTTCACTTTCTCAGAAATCTTTATAAGGCATTTGTTACAGTATCTTTGGAGTATGTATTTCATAGCAAATCTAGATATCAGTTTATCTTCATGCTGTTTTTTCCTAGTTCAAAAGCTGACTATTGGCAACCTGATAGAAGAAAGCCTTCCCTCTTTATGGGAGCAGCAATGCTTAAATCAAGATCTTAAAATACTTTGGTAATGACCAGTACTATAATAAATTTTTCCCAGTGAGCCTGAAGAGTGAGAAGAGAGATTTCTGCTTAATTGTGCAAGCTGACCTGAGAGCTGCTTACACAAAGCTTAGGGAGGGAAATGTACTTTTTGGAGGCCAAAGTTAGCAGGCGTGCAGGCGGTACTAGGGAACACACATGATCTCCAAGGAAGTTCATAACAACGTTACCAGGAATATCTGATGTTTCCAAGAGCTGGTACAACTATAACAATTTACTCTTGGGGCACTCTGCCCAAAAATTCTTTTGATCTATTAACAACATTATCAGCATCATTTAGTTTTCCTACAAACACATTGTTTCATTGCTAGGTTACAAAGGGGATTTCTCTGCCCTCAGCCCTTATAGTATGGTATGGTTATTCGACTGAAAATAAACTGAGCCTTTTGGAAGGTAATCAATAGGTTTGAAATTAGTCAACATGCAAAAACGAATTCTTTTTTTCTTGCTGGGAAGAACATTAAGCACAGTTCAGGATATTTTTCCATGTTTGTTGTATGTTATGAGCCTATTACAGCCTGTGGTTCGACAAAGATCCCTGTTAGTATCCCAAAAGGACTGCTAATTGGAGTGTTCATTTATAGGAAGGGGTCTCTGTGCAACCATGAGAAAATGTTGCTTATGCATAGTCCTTGTTGTTGGTATTTTAAATGTTATTAATATTTGACATCTGAGCATCTGTTCGAGAAAATAACTAGGGAAATTAACTAGTAAAATGTCAGTTTTTATGTAGGGATAAACCTTTGCCAGCTGTTGGTAAGTAAATTTCAAAACAGCAAGATAAATGTGACTCTTCCCATCCCACCTACCCAAAAAACTTACTTAAGAATGGCTTGGTTTACATTTTTATTTCTGGCACAGAGCACAGTTTTCTCGTTGGATGACTTACAGTACTCTGCCCTTTTCTTGGCTAAAGAAACAAATAACCCTGTATGTTGCCAAACAGCAGCATTTTTTTTCTCCATTTGAAATTTCTTGTGACTTTTTTTTTTTATTATAAATTAACCTTACTGAAATGTGAAAGTTTGGAACACAGCAAGAGCAGTAAAAAGATTAAAGTACTTTGAGCTTCAGTGAATTTGCCTTAAACAGTAAAAAAGTTTCAGTTTCATACCTGAACATGTTGTAACCCTAGCAAGTGGCCCCTAGGTACTCACCTACAATTTCTGTTGGAAGGCACACGTTAGAGATAAAACAGTTAAACAAAATCTCACTTTCTGAAATCATGCAATTTCAGAGTAGTCATTGAAGAAGGTTTCTTGTCTACAACTGCATCCTGCACAAATTTGACGAGATAAAGCCTAAATTTAAGCACAGGGATCTGAATTTTGGAGCGAGGACCATCTCACTGGCAGGGCTGCCTCAGCTCTGTGGAGGCATTTCTCCTGAGAGCAGCCTTCAGAGAGCTGTAGATGAGCTGCTGAGTAAGCAGGCCAGTAATTAAGCTGCAGGTCTCGTGGTTTATGTTCACACCCATCTAAAAACAGGTTAATAACTCTTTTGAACTTTGGTAAAATAGGCTTAACCTGCCAGGCCAGAATGGGAGCAGTAATGCCTGCTCCTGCTCTAGGAAGATGCATTTTGCTTGTTTGGCAGAACTAAATTTTGACAATGAACTTCAAGGTTATGAAATGACCATTTATCTGATTCAGAATCAACCTGATGCCCAAAATCAGAGGCAGTCTTGCACTATACTGATACGGAAAAGTGTGTATTACAAGCTGTAACACAGATATTTTTAATGGTAAACTTTAATGCCATTCTGGCAAGCCAATTTTTCAGCAAGTTGTGAGTGCAGATGTCACCAGATGTGATGTATAACACAAGGTAACTGTTTTATCCCATTAATGTATTCCCTCTCCAACATGTCAACATTGCCTGCCAAGCATAACTCATGGATGTGCTCTAGCTTCTGAAGCTCTGGCTACATTTTTAAAAAGGCATATTTTTGTATTTGTTTTCACTCCTTTTTTTTTTTTTCTCCTGTCCATGAATGCTTAGAGAAATGAATATACTGGCAAGAGTGTTCATAAACCAGCAAACTATAAACTAAAATTAGAG
The DNA here is from genome assembly GCA_013400375.1 of Thinocorus orbignyianus. Lineage (NCBI taxonomy): Eukaryota > Metazoa > Chordata > Aves > Ciconiiformes > Thinocoridae > Thinocorus > Thinocorus orbignyianus. The sequence goes on from VXBW01007863.1 coordinate 698,991, forward strand.
GATGTTGCAGTGTTCCAAGAATGTGACCATGGGAGTTACCTCCATCTGGGCATGGAGAAGGAATGATTCCTTGCAAGCATATTACAAAACAGACAAAAATTCTGTTTTTATTTTTTCACTAACTTCCTTTAGAAAAAAAAAAATCACTAAATTGTTAAAAAAAAAAACCCAGATCTTTCCTGTCCTTCAGAAAATTTTTACTTTCAACAAATCCCTGCTGTTATGAATCTGACAACATATGAGATGTACTATCAGTGTGATAACTTTCATGCTGGTATAGCCATAATGTGAAAGCAAATGCAATGCAGCAATAATAATACATCTCCAAGGCTGGTTTCCAAGGCTGCACCATTGGTGTATGGCTGAGAAGAGCAATAAAAGTCTTAGTGTGCTTTAGGCAGGGAATTGCTGAGAAGGAAATTCCTTTGCTCTGCCATGACCTGGGTGCATCTTCAGGAGGAGTTTTGTGTTGGTTTTTTTTTGTTTGTTTGTTTGTGGTTTGCTTTTTGTTTTTGTTTGTTTGCTTGGGTTTTTTTTTGTTCTGTTTTGTTTTGATTTTTTTTTAGGGCCATCTCCTTATTGTCCTTTCCTTTGCAGAGCCCATTTCCATCAGGTGTTAGTACCATCAGGATTAGTTTTGCTTGATTGTTTTGTTTTTACTATTTTGACTCTTTTGTCCCTTTTCACTTTTCATACTTCATGAAGCTGAATGTTACTGCTTCGCATCCCTTTCTTTTTATCATCCTCATTACATATCTGTCCATCAGCATTAAATACTGTCAGTCATAAGCCTTTGAATGATCAAAGCTGTTCAACATCTCTCTGCTGCATCTGTTTTCCTTTGTTACCCATTCTTTCAGTGCTCCTATCATTCATGTGAGATGCAGCTGCTTTTTCAGCCTTTCCTTGTGCTTCATGTAACTGTTTTAAATTTTCTAGACCATCTACCCATTCATTTCATGATTCCCACACCTAAGATTTTGTTATTAACCTTGAGTATGTGACTTTGTAAAAAATGCTTTCTGAAGTGAAAACAACTTTGTCACGTCAAAAGCGAATCTTTTGATACCTGTTAAAGCATCTCATCTTTTTAATCTTGAAGGTGATTGCCTTCATTATCTGTAACTATTTGCTTTCTGGAGACAACTACAGCAATGAAAGAAAAGTTTGAAAATATAAGTCTCAAAACCATGAGTGTCAAATCCCTATCCCACCCCAAGGAACTAGGTATGTTTCTTCTTGCAATTCTGGAAATAAGGGTCCCCATATTCACGATTGTACCACTCTTGTCCCCTGCCATCAGGAGCTATTCCACCTCTTTGTATCTTGACAATCCTCTCTTACGTGAATCTGCAGAGGTTTTCCATGGGACTGGACAATATCACTTGAGAGAAGAATTAGCAGATATGGTCCACTAGAGGTGTTTTGAATGGGGACCCAAAACTATGCTTGAGCCCGGATATGTCAGGGTGCAAACTGACTGTTGCTGTGGTCTTCATGAAAGCTTCAGGGCAATTCTGAGAGGAAAGTTGGGACCCTTACTGCAGTCACTTGCTCTACAGTGTTACATCCCCTTGCTAACGCTACTGAATAGGCTGAAGAGAAGTAGGCCTATTCTGCCCCTGAGTACCTGCTCCAGAGACTGGGTAATTTACATGATTTAGGCTTTAAAGGTGCAAGATGTGATTTAGTTTTACTATTTGCTTTTAACTGTCCTGCTCTGTTTTATTTCATAGTACTGTCTACCTAAGTATGTGTGAACAGGACTTAACTTCTAAGCTGCCTTGCTCCGAGCTTAGATATACCTCTTGGTTGAAAGTGATGCAGTAAACCCCAGAGTTCATAACAGACTTTCTATGTTGAAACACTAAAGTTTTATGTTGGTCTAATATATTTTCATTTGGAATTTAGAAGTCTCCTGAAGTATTTGCTCATTGCCACTTTTACCTGTTCTCCTAACAAGAAGAATCCTAGTTATTACTTTGACACATCAGGCAATGAATTTCATGGTAATTATTGTTCTTACTCTCTGCTTTCTTCCCTTGTATGACATAGCTGACATTTTCTATAATTAACCAGAAAAGCTAAAATATTATCCATGGTTCACTGGTTTCTGCCAGAGCTAAACCTTACTTTTCTTTCCATACCTGACTGGTTAAGATGCTTGATGTGCTCCACACCAGTGTGATCAGTAAAAGATTAAAGGGACCTCCCTCTTGGCTGCTCCAGATTTTTTTTTCGCCCAGTACTAAAGGCACATTGAATTAACTATCTTGAATTTGGGTTAATGTTGTGAACTACACTCCTATTTTTCAGATTAATTAGATGAATGGCTGCATTGTTAATGGAAGGTGGTGAGGGACAGGTGCCACTGTGTTACATATTACTGACTACTATAGAATCCTGTTTGAATGACAATTCTTGGACCATCAGAGGATGGCATTAACCCAAACCATTGCAGGCTGTCTTGCTAGGACTGTTTAATATAGAGACTTTGCCAACTTGAATAGGGTCCATGGGGAAGGTTGAGGTGATCATTTTGCCCTGAAGAGCTTTGTACTGTTTCAATCTAGGCATATTGTCTTCTCTATCACTCCACACAGAAAAGATAAAATTCTTGTGGTCTTGGGGTAGAGCAGCAGGAAGTCCCAGAAAATCAATAAAGGATTTTCCAACTTCTCACTATGTTTTGGTTGTGTTGGTAGCAGTTCATATGAGGAATGTACTCGGCTTTTTGGGTCTGAGTTTTTGGATGACTATGTTTGCATATCTATGGAGAAAGAGACTTGATAAAGAGTTAGGAAATATGTAGATTAATGTATTATAAAACAGCAAAAATGAGGCAAGGTCAGGAAGTGATTCCTGTGGCAGTTGTTTACATGTTAAATTTTTGTACTGGGACACTCCAGCATCCTTGACAGAAAAATCTGTAATTACATAAAAAGCAATAAGAAATGTTTGTTTGTTTGTTTGTTTGTTTGTTTCACATTTCCTCTCCAAACTTACATACTCTGGAAATTATACTGGTCTGAAATATAGGATGAATTATAGTTTGTATTTGATTTGTGGCAAGTTTAAGATGTACTATCTTCTGAAATGTAGGAATATTACCTTTGCTCATGTAGAAAAAAAATCTTGTTCTGTTTGAGGTAAGCACTTTAGGAAGAATAACACTGATTACCAAATTAACTATAAAAGCTCATACAAAGACCCTGGTGCAACACCAAATGTTTCAGAAAAGCATCCTTGCTCAATATTTTTCAGCAGTAGCAAAACAAACAAATGAATAAATAGAGTCAAAGAAGTTAAAACCGTTGGATGGTTAATATGAATAAAGTGAGAAATAATACTGCAAATGAGAAGGCCATCATCTGAACAGGGCATGTCATTTATAACCTCGCCTAGAACAAGAAGGATTGTTCTGCTGCTGTGTCTCAGAAAGGATTTCTCTAAAGTAAATGGCACTGAGAGAAGCAAGCATTCTTAGCAGCATGTGAAACTTCCTTAGATGAAGAGAAAGAAAAGAAGATTAAAAGCAACAATAAACAATATTTCTGGGACACAGTCAATAAAAATATAGGATATGTTTCCATTTCTGTTCACTCTCCAGACGATGCAGGAACGAGTAACAGTTAGCCAATGAAATTAAAAAGCAGCAAATCCAAAGAGGGTTTCCTTTTTTGACCAATAATTTGGAGACACATAGCTACAAAAATCTGAATGGACTTTTATTACATTTACCTGACTGTGAACAAAAACAAAAAAAGGAAAATGAAGAAAGAAAAAAGAACTCCACATTTTAGTTGGAAGGAAAAAAATATTGGGATTTGTTTTTGAATGACATCCCATTTCTGGACAGCATTTTGGCAGATTTTCCTCAACACTAGGATAACAAGCAGCTTCTAGGAGACATGGACTTGTACATAAATTCAAATGTTTTTTTTTGAAACTTAGGTAAATGTGTCAGATGTTACCAGCTACCAGTTGCCTCAATCTAGGTTTTGCGTGCCTCACCACAAGTGTCTGTTTTTGCCTAAAGACGTTAGTTAATACCGATGGGAGGCCAGGACTTATGTGAATGTTTTATTTTTAAGTCACCTGTGGCTTATAAGGCTCGATAAAGCTCCCAAGTTGCCAGGCTACTGAGCTAGTGATTGCCAAAAGCAGGATGGTTCATCTGGGATCACACACTCTCTTCGGTGTTGCAGAGGATGCTTGGATTCTACCCTTCTTGGTTGCTCTTATGTTCAGCAGGAAACAAGAATTTTGCTTTTTGTTTATTATATGACAAGAAAGTCATGTAAGTGTAACTTACAGTTTATAGTCAGTGTTTAATGTCTAGACTTTAAAATAACTGAAAAGGAGGCTTTGTTTTTCAAAAATAGACATTTTAATACAGATTTTATTGAATTAATAATATCTTCATTTGTGGATATATTAATTGTAAATAGCTTAATCATTTTTCTGATGCCAGAGTGCCTCTTATCTGATGACTTCTTATGAGCATATTAAAAAATGAAGGTGGCATATTTGATAAGTCTCTGTGGCTTCCCTAAGGAGGGAAGAGAAGGGAAGGTTGAAGGATTAGATGTCTGATTAGTGCATAATGAGGAACTTTACTTTCTAAAATAAAATTAGAGTTAATTATAAAATGACATATTCTCATATCAATGCAATGACTTTACTAAAGTTGCCATAGAGCTAGGGATCATAACCACATGAAACTACAGTGAACTCACTCAGTGGCTGGAATACTTTTGTAGAGAATTTTTGTCCTGAGCTCCAGGCAGTGACTGAACCCGCTGCCTGACTAATGGATGTGGGAAAGGATACATCCAGCAGCAGCATAAGCGTCACTATTTTGAAGGCGGAGACATTTGCAAGGGGTGTGTTTCTTTATTCTGCAGTTTTTCGCTTGACATTTTCTAAATCTTTCTTCCTTATGGTTCCTCCTTCCACTCTCCGACTCTTCCCTGCATCTCGGTATGATTTTAAGGATGTACACACAAAGGACATCACTCGTGTGACCTGTTGACAGAGTCACCTAAACAGACACTTGGCTTAGAGATTGCATCCTGAAAGTAGTCTGGCACCGTAACAAGAGTATTGAGGCAACACATTCTACCGTAATGTTGACCCTGGCCCCTAGTCTAAGCAGAAACTTATTTCTCTTTTTCCAAGAGTCTTTGACTGTCGGGGAGACTCAGTGCACAAATACACAGACCCTTGCTGACTTCAGGAGGAGTTGAAGACCCTTGTGGGCAAAGACAGCATGAATGGTCAGCAGTGCTGTCCATAGGAGGCCTGCCCTGAGATAGTGCATCATTAACCCTTTTGTCCAAATAAATATTCTGTCTCCCTTAACAAAATAGAAAGGATAAGATGTCTGCAGGGTCTTCCTCTTTTTTTTTTTTTTTTTTTTTCCTTTTTTTTTTCTTTCTTCTTCCTTTTAGCAATATTTCACTGGTTATTCTAAAGCATTAAAGCATGTTCAGCATAAAACCAGCAAAGCCTAATTCTGCTTTTGTTATTTGGGTATTGTGTGAGTCAATGCAGGCAGGATGCAGGAACAACCACAAAACCACAAAAAAAAAAGGCAAAGCACAACTTTAATCTTAATACCTCATGGATCAGGGAATCTCTGAAACAGCACCCGGGCAGAGACAGGCAGGTAGGGGATGCAGGCACCATGGAGCAAGAGAGTCATTATCAACAAGAGAGAGTCCTTGTTAGTAAGGGAGTGAGAGAGCAAGAGCACTCACACTTGCTGTTTTGGCCTGTATTTATAGGATTCTGGAAGGCAGAGATGTTCAAAAGAGGCTGCTTCTCCTTTCTGGGTAGTGGTGCTGTTCAGAGTGCAACTCAGATCATATGCTAAGGGTTGCAGAGTCCCCTTGGAGCTGGGAGCAATGTGGGGTTGGGAAACCACCTCTCCTGAGTGGGGCTGCCCAGATCCCACTGTGCCCCTAACAAAACAGACTGGAGAAGTCTTGCTTCCCTTTTCTCCCAGGATCAGATAGATCTGTGGGCTGTGTTTCCTTTGACCATCCCAGGTAAGTGCACTGATCACAGATCTCCCCATGTATGTTCTGTGGTGCAGCAGCTCATAGCCCGTCTCCAGACAGCTTTTGGGACAGTCTGCTTGTCCTCTCATGGACCTGACAAAACAGTCATCCCCTCCTCTTTGGAAAGGACTTTCCAAGTTTTAGTAGATAATTGACTAATCCTGACAAATTTCTGACCTAAGCTATAAGGGAATTAAAAGAATGCTTTCTGGTTTATTAATCTTATCATTATTTATTTATTGTATAACTTGCAACACTAACGCTAATGCAGCTGCACAATGCAAGAGTTTTCCCTGATAATTAGAGAGCAGATTTACTACACCTGCGACACAGAACAGCATAAAGATAAATATGTGATGAAATTTACATCTTATAAAATAGTCAAACCAGAAAGAATCTTTACTTAAAAAGTCCACACCTGTATTGTATTTTGTATGGTAAAGTATATATTAATTTGAGGTAGAAATAAATGATTTTTATTTATAGTTCTATATTATTGTAAGGAGGATCCCTCCACACTTTTCTTATTTATACTTAATTCCCCTCTATGATTTCAGCTAGAAAAGAATCATGTCTGCACCAAGGAGTAGAGTGATCCAACACCACAAGTTTCTTGTAACTTTGATGAAGTCTTACTTCATCATTTATGCCTTAAAGTGGCATAACACAGCAGAAGTAATTACAAACTCTGCACAGCGAAACACATTTCCACAAAAAAACCCCAAACCCTCAACGCACACATATATGAAACTAGTGCTTAAACATATTACAGTATTCCTGTGCATTTTTGTGCTTGTGCGTAAATGGAAGGTGAAAGGAGGACTCAGGACATTTTTTACCGCTCTCTATAGTGTTTGATTGCTGGTATTTTTGATGGAAGCCCCACCACCTTTGGGCTTGCCACAGGTATTCTCTTTAGTGTGGCACCAATTTATCTCCTGTGCTCCCTCTCTGTAAGGAATCTCTGTTTTCCCAGCTTTGCCTGTGTCAGAAACTGCCATCTCCACACTTTGTTTTGCGGACTCCTTACATGAGGACATGTAAGCCAGTGTGCCAATCCCTTGGAACTTTTTTTTTTTCCCTATTCCTTGGGTCCATATGGGTCTTGCCTTGAGCCTACATAGGGCAAGAGAAGTTTGCACACAGGGGAAAAGAGAGGTGAGTAAGTAACTGAGCTTCAGAAGCTAGAGGACATTCCATTTTCAGTTATTTCCCTCAATTCCTCTTGACTCTGTTCTACTCTTTTGTAGATGACAACATCCATTTTCTGTGAGGGCTGCTTTTAACCATACAAAAATTTATAAGCTAATGTGCTTGGTAGCCTGTGCTAACTAAATCAAGAGTTAGCCCAATCTTCTTAATTAGGGCTTGCATGCCTTCATTTAGGTCAGCTGCTTGGAAGAAATCATCCTTATAGAGTGAGCTATTTCCTGCACAGTGTGCTGCCCTGCTCTTTGGATGCTGCTGCTGAGACAGGTAAGGAAGCTGGTTTCTTTTTTTGTTGAGGAGAGCCAACATCCAGACAGAAACTACTAAGGCTCATCAAAGACAGTTTTAGTTACTTTCCTCTCTGCTTTCCTCAATTAAAAGCAATAGGAGGAAGCTGTTTTTTTTCTTTAAAGTTTTTCTTGAGGGCCAGTTGGCATTGTCTGCTCGAAGCTGGACTGAATAGCTCTGTGTCTTTGTTTATCTTGTTTTGAACAGAGACTAACACTTATGAGAAGTCCTCTAATTCCCTGCTGTGTTTTGGGACAAAGCCTTGGAGTGCTTGTACTTGTTGTGTATTGCAGAAATGTGGCTCAAAAATGCTTGTTATATTAAATTGTGTGGATCTTGTAGAAGTGGAGAGTGCTTATTCAAGCTGCAAATGCAGCAGTGGTCACACTACAGACTCAGCTAAAGCACACATTAAACTGAGTAGCTTGGTTCCTTCTTGTAGAGAGCATCTGTAAAGTTGTGATCCCTGCTGAGCTAGTTAGACCACGTTGCTTTGGAGGCAACTCAGTTGAACTACTTACTACTATCAATGAAGGCTTCTCCTGGTAACTTCCCACTTGCTAACTCAGAGCCACGTTCTGCCTGCACCTGCTGGAGAACTCATGCTTCTCTTCCCTTCTCTCCTGTCTTAGAAATAGATGTAGAAATAGGGACTCCTTCCTTCATGTCAACCTGGAGAGGGAAGGAAGGACAACTGCTGCCCTGGGTTCCTGAATAGGGACACAGGGAGTCATCTGCAAGAGCAGAAGGCACCGGTGGGGCTGTGGTGACTAGCTGTGGAATCATGCCGATGGATGAGCATGAAGTAAATCTTGCCTCTTAATAAGATATTGATGAATTTGTTCCCACGAGTGTATCTTCTCGACACGTTGTGTATCTCTATATGCTCAATGAATGTTTAAAAAACAACAGGAGATGAAACCGCTATTCTGAAGGAATGGAAGCAATAATACTGTGCAAAGCTGCCTAATTAACAAGGCTGTGAAGTAACTGGAGTAACTTAGCAGAGACAATTAATTTGCCTTGCATCAAAATACACATTGGAATGCTGCAGAGCAGATGCATAATTTTCACTTCTGATTGCTCAAAAGAACTCACGGGACCTGATATTCAGATTACTTTCCCCTGATCCCTGAAAAGCATAGGGAGGCTTCTGCTGTTTTCAAATTTTATTGCATGATGACTGGAATTTAAAGTATTTTTATGGATTTTTTTTCTTTGACAACGTGGAAACTAATCCCTGAGTAGCAGTGCACCTACAACACTAGTTCCTCCTCTCTGAGGCTAAGACATTACAATCAAAAGATGCATGGAAAGGGCGGGGGGATTATTCTTTATGACCTTATCTAGGAATACGATTCTTCTGGTGCAGAACACAGATAATGTTTGAAAGTGCAATAAAGTGGTCTTTAAACTAGGTCAGGTTTGTTGCTACAGGCAAAAATGCTCAGATCCAATGGTTAGTTTGAACCCTGGTTCAATTGCACCCCCGAAACAGCAGCTGAGGCAATTTAATGAAAAACTTGTGCTACGTTGATAGACCACAGACTGGGCCCATGATTACTACATGCTAATTGCTCTGTAAATGGTGAGTGTTGCACAGATCTGACCTACTTTTCTAGTCTCATAAACTAGCTCTCTGCTACCAAAGAAGGCTCATGGTCCTTATGAGGGTAAGTTATGGTACCCCTGTAGAGTTACTTGGTGGTATTTATTTTATTCTGAGTACAGAATTTAGGAATACAAAACAAACAAAAAAGAAAGATTAACAAAGAGTGTGTTAGAAAGGCACTTGATTGACTGCAGACCAACTTGTTCCCTCCTCTGCATCACATTATTCTTTCACAATTTACAACAGCAAAATCTGCAGCAGCTTCGCTTTACATATTCCCCTGTGTTAAGAAATATCTTGAAGGCCAATTCCAACCATCATAATGAAGAAACATAAATCTGAAGTGAATGTATGAGCAACATAAATGTCCACCAGAAGTAAGTTATAGTTGGTTCTGAGGAAATTTGTCTTTAGATTAACAGTTTTGGCACTTTTGTGTAGTTGTATATGAGCAAGTAATTCAAGGCAACTGCTGTTGTAATGATGGCTGGTAAGAGCAAAGCAAAACTCATCCTTCACTGGGTTAAATGTTTGGTGTTGCAGTGGGCTGATGAACAAAGTACTTTTAGCTGGAAGACCTATGCTACCGTCTCCTCTAATGCAAGTGTGCCTTTGAAACTGCTACCATAAATTACATTAGGCAGAATTTCTATACTGGTAGACTTGGATAATTTTCTGAGTGTGAATTTGTTGATATAAGTAAAATGCTCTGTAACTGGGGACATCCTCTTTGGGCATGCCCTACTTGCTGTTTAAATAAGGTGTTTCTGAGAAAGGAAATAAAGAAATGCCTGATTTTCCTCATTTGAATAGATCCTCTGCAGAGGCTCTGAATGCTGAAGTTGCCACTTGCATATTAATGAGGGCTAGTACTTAAGCTGTACCAGTCTAATGTGAAGTCTCACAGGTAATTGCATGCAGGTACTAGAGGCAAGAGAAAATGTTTGCTTTGTGTGAGCACTTATTCATTTTCTTTTTTTTTTTTTTCTCTGCTTGAAACAAAAAAGTCAACCAAAAAAAAAAGTCAACCAAAAAAAAAAAACAACCCAAAAAACCAAACCAAAAGAAACCAACACACTAGAAAGGCTTAAAAAGAGATGAAAGACTTGCCATGATGTTTTCCTCTTGCTCATTTGACTTTGACATTATAATGTCTAATAGCAACTTAAAAAATATTTTTCTGCATAAGATCCTTGCTATTCTTTACCAGCACTTCCTTACGAACTGTAAGTCAGGAATTCCATGATCTGTTATTAAGTCTCCAGCTCAATCAATGAAAATTACATTTTCCCCCCTCTGTGATTTATCTATTTTGTAACAGGGACCAAAGCAGTAAAAGTCATGGGAACATAACTGGGAGAAGACTTTTGGCTTTCAGTAAAAGTTAATTGGCTGGATACATATTTTTTTAAGTTGATATCATTAAACAGATGTTCTTCTTTTTCTGGTAAGAAAGATATGGAGAAAAATAAGTATATTGCAATAATTGTTTAATTGAATTGATTTTCTAATTCTTAAAGTATAAAAGATTTCATCAAGATTTTTTAAAGCATAATTATTTAGTAAGCTTTAGTGCTGGAGGAACAAATGTAAGCAGGAATGAGAAATTACTTCACTCAACTGCAAAAGTGAACTCTTGAACTTGATGGAAGGTTTTATCTTCTTTATTTTTATTAATCTCATTTTGTCCTCTGTGCTTCAAGTGGTTTGGCCAAGAACAGAAGAGGAACAGTGATGTTGCATGGGAGGATATGTTTCCTGCAAAAGGCAGTGCTGGGAAGTCCCACTGGATAGATATTTAGTGTTTTTTGAGGGTGTGAAAATTAGGAAACCCACATCATTTTGGGTAGATTCTCCTAAGTGGAAAAACCTCATTTTGACAAAATGTGTTGAAATGTTCCAGGGCGAGTCGGCTGGTTATGACCAACATCTGTAGGCTTTGACTCAGTCATAAAATTAATTTTGTTTTAAAAAACAAAAACAACAAATACCCTCCAAACCAAACAAACAACAACAAAAAAAACCCACCAAAAAACAAACAAATGATATTTTGACCCATGACCACAACCATGTGTCAAGATGGAACAAGTATTATACTAGTGTACCAGAATTTGAACTCTTCTGTGATATTTTCTTTTTTATTATTTTCTTTGCAGAATATCCTGCCCCATCTGGGACTTTGATATCCACCAGCAACACTTAACAATATTTTGTTTGCCTGTATTTGTCTGGGAAAACAGGTAGACCTGGCATAAAAAGGTGGAAAGAAAGGCTGTGTCTAGGAAGTAATGGGCATGCAGTAGCCTTGGCAGGGAAAGCCTGCTTGTGAAAGTGAAATTATTCCTGGGAAACTCATTTAGCTTTAGCTAAGTCATTGTTGTAGGTGAAGAAAGAAATTGAGAGAAATAAAAAAGGCAGTATTTTATTTAATATTTCAGATGGAGCAGCTCACACTGAAAGCTTCCTGAAAGTCTCTTTTCATATAACCAGCTGAAGCCAAAAATAGGATTTACTAATCTAAAAGAGATAAAATTGGATAGTTACTTTTAAGCTTTAATCTCTTTGAGATGCCATCCCCAGGAGGGAGAAGCTTAGTATCATGTTGGAGTTGGTCAAGTGTTTTTCAAGATGTTTAATGTTTGAGAGACAGGGAAAGGTAAGGCAAAATCCCTCCATAAGGGCTTCCATCATTTCCTTTGTTTGCGTTCTGATGACATGATTACTCTAACTTTAAAAGATATTCAAGTGGCTATAAGTATTTCACCGAGCCCTTGTGTGCCATAACTGCATAAACAATTCAGCAATAAATACTGAGCAAAGCTTTTGGGAGCTGTGAGATTATGCTCCTGCATCTTTTGATGGATATGTCTTGGCTAAGCTGAGATTTTTCTTGTTGAAGTGAAATACAGATTTTCCTTGTTTGTGCTGATGAACCTGGAAACTGAATGACAGGTGGCTTGGGGGAAGATAGTGGTATTTCACTTTGAGGCATAACTGAGCTGCTTCAGCAGGTCAGAGGATTTCAGAAAGCAATCTGGGCAGCTAATGTTAGTGGCAGCTTAGCTGTCTCTCCCAGAATTTTGTTCTGAGTCTTCTCATTCAAGCATTCATTCAAAGGCTCTGTCTAAATTGGGACACCTGTTTAGCTGCTGGTTTCCTTCCAAATGTACCTTCCTTTTCGGATGCTGGCGCTTGTAGCCGGTGAGATGTCTGCCACTTCTATTAGTGCTGACTCCATTTGTAATGTTCCTGGGGATCCAGATCACGCAACACAATGACTTTTCTTTTTTTCAGAAGAAGCAGAAGATTTAATGTTCAGTATCATTGGGAGCACGTCCTCTGTGGTCTCATAGTCTAGATTTGGTCCCTGCTTTTCACTAGCTCCATTGTTGTGGTGAGTGACCCTTGGTCACAAATTACTCTCAATACATCTTTAAATTGTGATGTGTCAGTGTATAAACAGCTACTTCCATTACAGGTCTTGAGTGTATCATCATCTGCTTTTTCTTGATTGTGCCTGAGTAAATGTTCTTGCCCTAAAGGGGTCAGCACTAAAACCAAGCATTTCTCGTGGTGAATTACTGCAATTCAACCAGTAATTTGTAGGTAGAAAATGAAAAAGAACAAAAGAAACTATACTGCTATCCTTGGTCATTACAGTGGAGAATGAAAGGTGGAGGAAGGCAATACTGAAACTGCATCACAAACTGAAAATACCTGAAACCAAAATACAAATACACTTCTGAAACACTTCTAAATGTGCCTGTCAGTAGCTTTATACAAGGATGATTGAGTTCTGGGGTAAAATTAAGGGATAATATCTATCAGGAGGCTGATGAAAACCCCTATTGACCTTAAATCTGGCTGGTTTGGATATTTTTTTCTTTTTTTGGGGGGTAGTGTTTTTTGTTTGTGATTCTTCAGGGTATTTTGGTGTGTGGGTGTTTTGTTTTGTGGTTGTGTGGTTGTTTCTTTTAATGCCCCAAAAATCCAACAATCCCAAAACCCAAACAAAGAAAACCCATATAATGGAATTGAATGTCAATGTAAAACAATGTGGAATTCTGAGACTGAAACCACCACAGTGGTATGCTCCCAGCCCCTCTCCTGTACTGTATCACTTGCAGATTCTGTGTGTTTCTTAGACTGTCTAAGACCATGTCATGCATGACAGATCTTTTGGACTTACTTCACAGAATACATTACTTTGCTGTGATATTCTGTTGCTAGAATAAGCACAGCAAACAATAGCTACTTAACAGTTACAGTTCAATAGCTACTAGGGCTTATCTCTTTTCCATGGGCCCCAATCATACAATGAAGAAGAAAAAAAAAAATCCTTTGATCTAATTGGATACCTCTTATATTGTATGTTAAATCACCGTTAGAGCAAAGAAATTTTGAACAACCAGTGGCCTGAATGATTGTTTACACAACTTTCTGGTAGTTGCACTTAAAGAATAGATCAGTAGAAACCAGAAGAGCCTGATTTTTTTTTTTTTTATTTCTCCCCTCCCCCGGGCAGGGCTAAAAACCAATAGGTGTCTTTTAGAAGAGAATAATAGCAGAAGCTATACACAAATTAGTCACATAAGGCAAAAGTTTAAATCTGTCAAACAATAGTCACTAGGTTCTAATCAAAGGTGATAAATCCTGATGAAATGGAGGGGAAAAGACCACTGTTTTTTTTAGCAGTTTCTGAAAATAATTCACTACAGCTGCGGTTCAGCAAGTGCTTGTTTGTATGTACTTTTCATCTGTAATAATAAGCTCATCCCTATGTATACACCTATGGGCTCATGCATGCTTAACAACTCCGCTAAATCAAAGCCTACATTATGAGGTCTTTCAAAGTGATATTTAGAGACTGACACCTTATGCTTATTTGGATGGGAAAACATGAAGCAGTATTTATCAGCCTTCAGTAAAACGTAAAGATCGTTTCAAAGCCATCTTGGTTTTAAATATTTTTGTATACTGTAATATGAAGGTTTAACCTTTCTAAAATGGGGAAATGCTGTCTGTCTGTATTTTTTTTCCTTCTTTTTTTCAGTTGGTGGTTTGTTTGGGGATGTTCCCCCCTTCCTCCTTTCATCATTCATAGTGTTTGGAGTAACTGGTTATCCCATCACCCAACACAGCTGTAGTCAGCTATTGAAGCACAGGATTTGTGCCACTTCATAAAGATCCAGGAGGAAATGGCACTTTATTTATCTCCTTGCTCATCAGTAAATGTGGTTCAAAGGGAACAATATTTGCACACTACAGTTGGCTTTTTTTTCTTCTGCTTCAGGAGCTTGCAGGTTAACAAAGCTGATTTTAAATTCTCAGCCATGGCCTAGAGTCCTTGCCACTCTACTCAAAACAGTCTGTGCAAACAGGTTATTGAATGATGAGCCTGAATCTGAAGTGCATGAGGGAAATAACCTCTGCTACCTCCTTACATCACTCTGCCTTGTCTGCAGATATGCGGATACTTTCTGGTAAAATGCTACTATGTAGTGATACCAAATAGTTTTTTTCCAAAGTGCTGCAGTAGCATCCCCTCCCCTCAATATTTACAGACAAAATATTCAAGTTTACATTAGCTTAAAATTAAATTTAGAAATTATTTAGGATCATCTTCTGCCTAAATATTATGTGCAGATTGCCAAATGCTGTAATATTGAATTATTTTAGATCTAACAGCTGCTTTGTATGATATTGGCTATACTTATTTATTTATGTTTTTACTTCCTACCGGGAGCAGATGGAGTCACCTTCTAGCAGCTTTGCTGCTTCTATACATGGTAAACCCATAGAGTAACTGTTGGTAACTATTCATCTGCCCTGCATTTGTTCAGTCTTCCTACCTCTTGTCCACAAGCATGGATGGAATGCAAGCTCTGTTGAATTCTTGCCACGCATGTCAGCTTAGAGAGTACTCTCTGTGATACACAGTCACTTCAGCTGGAGACGCAGAGATGGCTTGGAACTTGCAGGGAGCAGGATGGTAGGCAGGTGACGGCTGAGTGACCAAAGCTCAGTCCAGATACAGCTTGGAGTAAAGTGGTACACAGCACCTTCTCTGAAACAAGCTTGGGTATTGCCACTTTGGGTAACTCTGCACAAAGCCTGATGAGAGCTGCTGTGGCATCCCATTCTGTATTCCATGTTACCTGTGTAAGCACTTCCCCATCCTCCTGGGTAGGTTTCAGGACAGCAGGGAGTGTGGGGCTACCATGGCAACACTACTAGCAGAAGCAGAGCTATCTATTTTAGGTGATTTGTGTTGAATGAAGCAAACAGAGCAACTTTCTGAGAGGCTGCTGTAGTTGTGCCCTGGGGAAGATTTTGCTCTGTGAGGGTGTTTTTCTCATTTAAAGGATGTGATATTCCAGGCTGTGCCAGGATGCACAGACAGTTCCCATCTTTGCCAGAGTGCTTGATTTCTATGGAACACCAGGCAAGGTTAAGTTGTTCTTAGTATGTAAGTGTTTGAAGACACAGATAGGAATAGCACAAAATACATAATACCAGTCAAATACCACTGCATGTGCCAAAAAATAATTAACTCCTTGAGCTGATAGCAGTTTGGAAATAGGTTGTGTATGGGGCACTACTTAATGTAGCAAGAGAAAAGAAATATGGCTTGATTTTTCTTTCCAAACAGCTTACAATAGATTTGTTTAAGACAGGAAGTTAAAATTTATTGGGAAGTATTATAAATATTTTTTTTTCTGAGAATCAGAACCTCACCTCACAACAGTAGGTTAATGCATTCCTGCTGTTTTACTTCTTATGATACTCAGCATCCATGAAGGTAAGTTGCTCCCTGGAACCCAGCAGTGGTTAGTTAAATGAGAAGTCATCTCCTCTTCTGTTCATGATTATTTATTGATTAAAATACAATGTACTGAATTGCAAATTACCTCTTGGATGGTTTGAATGCCATATCTTTTTTTTATAGCCTTAAAATATAGCAATAAATCTGGAACACAATGTTCTCAGTATATTTGCCTATTCGTACCTTCCATTTATAAATTCTAACACGGTTATTTTGGTGATGGTAGACTGTATTTATTACTATAGTGAAAAATCTTTGTAGCTAAAAGTAAACAGAATGTTTAGACAGAATTTTAATCAAATTTTGTTTTTTATCCTAATTGGGGAATGATCTCAGCAACAGCTTGAAAACATACAAGGGAAGCTTTTATAGTCATAGAATCATAAAAATGTTTAGAACAGAAAAGATCTTTAAGGTCATTGAGTTCAGCTGTTAGCATAGCACCACCAAGCCTACTGCTAAACCGTGTCCCTAAGCACCACATCTACATGTATATCTTTTAAATATTTCCGGGGATGGGGACTCAACCCTTCCCTGGGAAGTCTGTTCCAATGCTTGGTAACCCTTTGGGTGAAGAGATTTTTCCTGATACCTAATCTAAACCTCCCCGGGTTCATTTTGAACCTATTAAAGAGAAAATATACGTTGCCATAAGAACAAATAAAAGTATTTTAGAGCTTAAATATCATACATCCTTTGGGCACATATTAGGAGCAAGAAGTATTTTTTCTATGGTTCAGGAAATATGACCTAGGTGATTCAGAGGTGTAGGAACAGTAGAATAGGCTCTGTGTGTGTAAATGGTTTTATGGCCACTTGTGGCTTAGGAATTTATTGCAACTGTTTTCAACAACCTGATTTAAAGTGAATGTAGAAGAATGTTGATGAAACATTAACTAGTGGTTTAACAGAGCACAACTGAATCACTTTATAATAATGACATGTATTAATAAATGAGTGATAAACATTCATATAGTGCTCTGAAGCATTAATAGTAAAGACAATGATAAATCTGTACAACAAATACATCTCTCTTCATATTTCAAGAGAGCCTGTTTACAAAAAAAACCCTACTGTAAATCCGCTTTCTTTCTTTCAATAAGCAAAATGTAGATTTACTTGGATATTAAAATCTACCTACCCTGGATTGTCAGTCTGTTCTAACAACTTTAAAAGCAATGTAAATGAGGTGTGTTGTGGAGCTCTATTGCTCACCAGGTCTGGCAGTACTAATCACAAAGACTGGGCAAGTTATTGGAAATGCCATTGTTGTTTCTCAACCAGAACCAGGTTCCCTAGTGATGATTTGTCTCCAGAGTGGCCTTTGGTGGAACAACAGTTGCAGGTGTTCAGCTTTGAGCAAACTGGATTTTCCTGAGCATTTTGGCTCAGGAGAAAGTGATGACTACATATGTTGACTAAAATAAACTATCCCACAGTAGTTAAAAAGCAAGTTACACCTGTTTTAATTTATAATAATTGGGTTTAGTCCTATTTTATAAATCTGGAGTCATAATTCAATTAGCTAAATATACTTGCTAATGTGGAAATTTTGTTATTGTTATCTATATTCCTTAAAAATGCATTAAGAGGTATGAAATTCAGTTGTCTTACTGTGGAACTTGGAATATATGTATCTTTTTTCCTTTTTGCACAAGTTCCATGAAGAGACAAAAGCTTTTATATATATATATATATATTTAAAACTATATAAACAATAACATAATACAATGTAAATGATTGATACAAAAACAGCTATAGAGACCCCATGAGAGAATAACTTGACCAAAAGGCACTGTGTTGAAACAGAGATTCAGTACAATAGAAATACTGTCTTAATATTCCAGGAGAGCTGGGTGCAGACATAAAAATAATCAAAGTCAGAGGTATAAAGTTATCTTGTTCATCGTGTAGAAACCCACAAAAGTTAAATCATGTGAAAATTGCTCAGTTCTAGCTTTTCCTAGCTGTTTTTCCCCCCACAACATATATTCTTGATCTTTCTTGACCAAAAGAAAGTTGTTAATGAAAGTTCTTCTGAACTTTTCATCTGCACTGCTTTGTTACTTTGAGTTTAAATAATAAATTTAACACTTTTTTTTTCCTTCCTCAAAGCGTGAGAAAGAATTTGGGATTAATTACTCCCCACTTTTAATTACCTAAATCAGATTGAATTTATAACCAGGTAAGAAAATAGCTTTCACTTTTTAAGCCCTCCATCTTGATGTTGATCTAGGCTGTAAAGAAAACGCATGATATTCTTAATAAATCTGTCAGTAGGCAAATTTCCATAGTGGAAGAATTGCAGGAGAAGCCTGTATTACAACATTTTTTTATTAGTACTTCATCAAAACTGTCCAAAGATCGAAAACTAAACCACTCCTTCATTTAATACCAATCCTTCCAGGCTTCAGGCATCTATCATAGTTATATCCCACTCTAAGACAGTTGAAGATATTGTGAGATTCTAGAAGCTGGCCAGTGATGGTGTTTTCCAACAAGGGCAGTCAATATCTACTGTCAAATGAGTTTAGGATTGAATTGTTTAGGTTTGCTGTTGATACAGTGTATGATTTAACACGGTATACATTGCCATCATACACAACTACAGGGTTACTCTTGAATATCTTGTGTAAGAACGTGCAGTCTAAGTGACATTACAAAGCAACCTTTAGCAATCAAGCAAAATATCTAGCTTTAAAACTCCTTAATTTTTTTTTTTTTTAAATCTAAGTGGAGGCAGTAAAAAGGTTGTGTTTTAACCTGTGTCTAGTACAAATACATTGAGGCAATTCTGTATATGCTGCTTTTTGGAGGAAAGGAAATCAATAAGGAGGTAAATCGATAGGGTTTGGAGACATCTATGACTGTGCTTAAAGAAAAGAAAAACTGAAAAATCAGAGATTTCTAACATTTCCTTGGCAGAAAACAGGTGTTCTCAGGCTGCTGTGGAAGAGAATTTTTTTGCAAGTGTGCAAATTAAGGATACTAGGTTATTGCAGTAAAAATGAGGGATTTGAAAAAGAAGGTCTTGGTGTCTAATATTTCCCCCTCTCCCATTTCACTTGAATAAATCTTTCGCCACACCTTTCTTCTTACTGTTCACTGCTCTTGCACTATACCAACCAGGGTAAGCTTTGACTACCTAATGGACAATCATCAGTGTCAACACAACTGGGAACTTGACCTTCAAGGTAGAATAGGAACCAGAAACAGAAGAGAAGGCGATGTGGTCAAGATCACACAGCTGCTGGTGACAGAGCTGTGAACTCAGTCTATCATTCTTGATTCCCACTTAGTGCATTTATACTCCAGATATTCAGTTCTTTTTAGGTGTTGTGGGAATCTGTGTATCCAGCTGAAGAGTATCAACAAGAGTGTACAAGAGCTAAGAAAAGCAGCCCTCAGCAAATGTCCTCAAGTCCTGTGGGACGTAAGAGCTGTCTCCATAGACTATGCTATTGGATCCCTTAGAAACTCTTGTCTGGGCATAAACCTGTATTTTATTGTTATTTTATACAGTTACTCTTCAGTTAAATTATTAATTTCACCCAGGATAGTACAGTATATAAAATGTACTCTTTTTCTTATAATATCTTTCTTAATGGAAGAAATAAAAATGCAATTTGTTATGCATGACACTTGCCTAAACTTTTCCTCTATACTAATTTCACCATGTGGAAATGATATTGAGAAAATGAGCCATATTCTGCCTGTGTTAATCCTGTGTAAATCTGGAGAAGTTCCATGTGGGTCCATTGCAGGTTTGAACCACTGTAGCTGATAGCAGAATGCGTCCCATGGCTCCCTTTTGTAATGATATTCTAAAATTATGTAAATTTCCAGCTTTATGTGCTATAAGTAGGCATTTGTATGCAAAGATGCTGCACTGCCTTTGTTTTTCTGGACTGAAAAAATAGAGACTTATTAATCCAGAAATACCTGGCAGAGGATAGTAAAAATTTATATTGCATAAATTTGAAGAATTCATCATTATTTTGATTGTTTCCCCAGTAGCACTAACCAATCTCTTTTGATTGTTTTAGAAGACTTGGGTGTTCCTATGTAGGAGATCATATAGGTATGCAAATAGTGTTTTAGCTCAGTAGCGTAAAAAGAGTGTACGTTAATTATTTGTTGCCCATAACTTTTGTGTCAGTTGGAGAAAACTGGTGGAAAACAAGTTTCAGTGAATATTCTGGATCCAATCATAACAGTGTCAATCACAATGTGTCACTGATGTTATATTCTAAGCAAGTTGCTTGCATTGGCTATCATAAAATAATCTGTTAGAGACAGGAGGCAGTGAGATGAAACTGCCTGCTGTGTATATATGTGTGCCTATACACATGGGAATATATTTATAATAATAAACCCTTCTTTGACCTTGCAGAAGGTTGCTTTAATTCAGTAGAAATAGTTCTTGTGAACTGTTATTTTTCATCTGGAATCAGTCTGTAGACTGATTCAGTGAGTTTTCTGGATGACTAACTGCATCTCCAGGTGCAAATACATCTGTGGAGGTCTTACATTGGGACACTTGCATCTTTTGGTTCTTGAATCCTGCCTCTGAAGAGGATAATTGTGTAAGAGAAGTGGCTCCCAGCAGAAACAGTAATGCTTTATTCCTTTTATTTTAAAAGTTATATATATAAAAAAATTAATGTATTGATCAAATTGTTATAATATTATTTTATATATACTATTTATAAAGAAAGAAGTGTGATTTTTTTTTTTTCCTAACTTTCCCCACATCTTCATCCTCACTTTACCTCGTCTGGTTTGGTGTGTGTCAACATGTGCATTGTCTGTCAGCACTGGATTTCTAAAACGAGTTAAGTGCTTTCTCATGACACTGTACAATGTTTTTGTCTGGATTAAGACCCATTTTGCCCTTGTTAGCTGTCTGAGGGAGCTGCTGCTTAGGTCTTCATCCCCTTGCTCCCCTGCCTCTTATAGTAGAAGTTCAGAAACCTGTTCTTTGTCCTGCAAATTTGTGGTGTAAGCATACCAGCAGATCAGCTAACTTCTAACTTCCTGTTTTTCTTAATCCTGAATTAGACTCGAGCACACAGAGGATAAGACATCTAATTTTCTTCAGAAGGGATCAGTCTATTGCTGAATTTGTTTATTCGGGTCTAGCTTTGTGAGACTGCAATGGCAGCATTTTTTTGGTGTGATTTTTGTTTGCTTGCTTGTTTTAAAAAGTAATTTTTGTTTTGCTATTACAGAAATTACATGGTGCATTTGTCAGAAAACCCTTCAAAGGCTTTGATTTAAGTAAGCTGTAATACTGCATCAGAAACACTTACTGAAGTCTAATGCAATTTTCCCCACATTTTCCTGTGTTTCATAGGACGATTTGGGTTGGAAGGGACCTTAAAGATCATCTAGTTACAGTGCCTCTGCCCTGGGCAAAGACACCTCCCAGTAGATCAGGCTGCTCAAAACCCCATGGAGGAGGGATGGAGTGTCCACAAATTCTCTCAGCAACCTGTCCTAGTGTCTCACCATCCTCACAGAAAATAATTTTTTCCTAATATCTAGTATAAATCCACTCTTTTTCGTTTAAAAACCACTACTTTTCATCTTATCACTATGCTCCCTGGTAAGAGTCCCTCCTCATCTCTCCTGTAGGTGCTCTTTTGATTAAGTCCAGGGTGTGGTTGACATTCTGGACTGCAAGAACACATTGCTAGCTCATGCTGAGCTACTCACCCACAGACGCCTCTAAGTCCTTCTCCTTAAGACTGCTCTCAATCAGTCTTTTGCTTTGCCCTTCCCTAGTCACTGTTGCTTTTAACTTATTTTCTCTTTTTCTTTTGTTTTGTTTTTGGTTTGTTTCTTTTTTTTTTCCTCCTTATTTTGAAAATGCTGAGCAAAGGTGAAGGAACACCCGACACTTGTCATTCATGGTTCTCAGGACTGTTCCCAGTGCAGATGGGTTGATGCTATGGGGGAAACTTACCAAAATCTTAAAAAATAAAAAAAAAATAAAAAAATAAAAAAAATTAATTACTTTAGCAGTGTGATACCATGCCTTAGAGAAAATACCCTGGCTTAAATGCATTTTCGAAAGCTGAATATATGTGAAAGTTTGTTCTTTGTTCCAATTATCTGATTCCCACTCAATGCTAATGAACTAAGGGAAGCTTTATCCTGGCAGACAGTGTTTGACTGCCTGCTGTTCTTTCAAAATTGTTGTTCTATCCTACCTTCTACAGTTGCCTTCAGGCTGCTGTGAAAGTTCATAGACTGTAATTGTTTGGGTCATATATTAGCCTTTGCTTTACGAAAGAGGCTAAGTAATCTGAAAATTTCCGTGACGTGCCTGCTGACTTTAATCATCTATTAAGGATTTCAGGTAGTCTGTGCTTTACCTTAATTTTTCTGCACCAATAAGAAAAAGTCAATACTATCATGAATTTGCAATGGAAATTGAAGTGAATAATGTCTTGGTGAGGCAGAAGTCAGCGTTGCTGGCAAAGGGAAAAATAACACTGAATTTTTTGAGACAATGTGACTGAACAACTTGAATGATGCTCTGGGGTTAGGAAGGCTGGCTGCGCTTCCCTGAATATGCCCTGCAGTACAAACTGTCCAAACCTCTGAAGACTGAGCTGTAGGTGTCTTTCATTAAGCACCGCAAGCCCTGGAGCCATTGGACATTTAGGTCTTGACCTCTCTGAATTACGGCTTGTTCTCTGTTTACAGACAATAGCTTTGCACTTTTGTTCAAACACACTAAGAACAATGGGTTAAACATCCTAACATAAGATTACTAGCTTCTTCCATTTTAAAGTAAAGTGTGATGTAAAGAGCTTCAAGTCGAATTGATTTAACTTTCCTGTATCTGGCCTTGTGGAAACACAGGGTATAAAGAGCTGTAGCACAGATGTGCCACTGGGGAGCCATGGTTTGATGGAAGATATTTCTTGAGAGTCTTTGTTCATTCAACAGCTCTTCTATTCAGCAGTCTGTTGGCAAGTTGCTTTCCTCCAGATTTCCTTTTGATTTCCATGGCAAATGTCTTGTTTGTGGTGCCCTCATTAGCTAGGAGGAGGACCTAGGGACAGCAGTGCTCAACACAGGAAATGGACACATCATGCTGATGATAAAATGACTTTGATATTTTTAAGTACTACTGGCTGCATGTTCACAGCTGGAAACTTTCCATCCTGAGGAAAACAGCCAGCATGCCAGGAGCTTCCAAACAGACCTCTCCTGCTAGCATTTAGGTTAATGAGACTTTTTTATGGGAACATACCACAGATAAACACCAGTGGTGAATGCATGTATTGAGAGATCAAAAATTGTCTTGTCTGGGTTTTCCAGTGCATAAGCTTTTGCCAGCATTAGCTATAGTGAGCAACCAAAGAATTATTATGTAGCTATATTGGGATTTTTCAGGCCAGACGAGATCAGTGGTGCCTCATCTCAATTTTTGCTTAACATGTTAATTTAAAATTAAGAAAATGTCCAAAGGAGTCCACCTTCACTGTACTAACTACTACTAATATTTTTGCAGTGGCTAGATTCTGCACTCTCCTAATTCAGACACCTTCTTTCACTGTCTGACAGTTTCCTCTTCCCGCTTCAGTCTCCGCCTTTTGAATCTTGTGCAATATTCTTAAAGCGGATTTCTGCAGTTGCAAATAACTTTCTTGTTACCTTACTGTGGAAAAAAAAAAAAAAGGTAGATTGTTTGTCAAGGAGGAAAATCTTACCACATAAAAGTAAGCTGGATTTTAATACTCAACAGAACTAGGATGTGCTATGTGTTTTTCTAATAGTTTTATCAATCAAAAAGATTTCTACTCTTTACCTGGAAAGGTAGGCATTGAATCTTCTCTCACTCTTTCCTGCTGTTTGTTCTAAGATGTTCCTCACAGAAAGGCTTGGACCAGCCTGAGCTTCACAAGAATGAAGTCAACACAATCAGCAGACCCAGTTTGCTCACAAATGTGGGAGCATATTTTCAAAATAACTCAATTGGAAGAGTTCCCTTGGGAAAATCGTTCCTGGGGCTGTGGCTTCCTGAAGATTAGCTGTAGCTGGATAGGTAAGCATATAGCTCCAGAGTTGGCACAACAGATTATAAAATGCTTTTTAAATGCAAAATTTGTTATGAAATCAACAGGAGCATCATCAGTCATCATGACAAATTCCAGAAAATGTGCTTTGAAAAGTTAATCTCCCTTATTAAAATGATAAATCTAGAGGAATATGGAATTTGTCGTATTGGAGTAGACTCATTTCTCAATTTGGTTTAGTATCTTGCATCAAAGCATGTAATCAGGTGCTATAAAACTGTTGTGCCTGGCCTCATCTTGCCAAGCAAGTTTATTGAATACCCTGAAGTGTGAAGGTGTTTCAAACATCTTTGGAGCCCTCTCTGTCTTTGAGAGCACTAAACCATTTTCTCTGCCTATGCTGCCTTACAGCCATCATACTGACTGTCTCTATACATTCATCCTGCTGAAATCCACCAGCAACTTGTGCCTCAGTGAAACTTCCACTCATTCATTGAGTCCTGCCCACTAAATGTATTCTGTCAGACAGGACAGGATGTGCATGTCTTAGCCGACTGGGGTATACAAACTTACCTGTGCTTCAGAAGAGGCACTGCAGTTAGGCATACAATCCATGCAGCTATACAAGGCTGGGCTACGGCACAACCCCAGCCTTCCTTGCAGGGTCCAGTGCAACAACAGGTCCTACTGTGGACTTTTTGTATAGTTGTGGCAGATTAGTATTTGGCTTTGGGAGCTTTTAATGTCACTTACAGCCTTGTACTCTCCTAGAGTGCTGTCAGCATATAACAATTACAGCCAGCTGTGAAGACTGTCTGGAACAAAGTAGCACTACCACAGCTTTATAATGAAATTCTCCTTTCTTCCCTTGTGCAACTGTACACTGTTGCTCCCAAGCTCTTCCTTATTCCTTTCCCTTTTTGCTGTTCAACACTTCTATTTCATCGTAGCCCTAGTGCTTTGCTGTGTGGAGGTGGGCTGGTGGCTGCTGGTGGTTCATGCCACAGACCCTCTAGGCTTTGTCCTGTTTGTTGCTAAAATCCGGTACTGCTCCTTGCTACTCCAAGGTTGTGGCCCAAAGTTTTGGCTCTTAAATGGTGCCCCAGAGCCAATGGCCCAGCAGAATCTTGTTATTAGAGGAAAAGGAGTGGGGAGAAAGGAGCCATCTGAATGACTGTGCAAGTAAAAAAACCCAATGAGTTTTGGGTTGAGGTAGTTCATCATCAAATCCGGACTTTTTCCTTTGTTCTGTAGTATTTATAAACCATCTAATGTTACTGAGAAGCCATGTCCTGAATTCTTAGAAGTGCTGAATGCAATTCATAAACCCCTGACAGGGTCTGACCAGCTAAGACTTCACCTGAGAGAAAGACAACTTTGGCTTCTTGCTACCACTTTTGCTTAGCATTTGCACCAGAAACAGGACTCTGTTATGATATAATAAAATATGTGTGTGGGAAAGACTGTGGATGTTAGGGTTGTATTTTAGCACAAACGTTTGAGGTGTGTGTGTTCTGGAAGGGTGGGGAAGTGAAGGGGGCCATGGATTTTTCTTCTGGATTGTGTTTGCCTTCCAACAGTTCTATTTCCAGGAGTTAATTCTTCAGTATTGTTTGGGATAATGTGAAGCAGATACGCTCGTACATAGTGCAAGAATACAAAAATAATCTCAAAATATCTGCTAGAGATACTTTAATAATAATTAAAACTGAAAGAGCAAAGAGAAGAAATTAAATGCACTTTATAGTCTTGACTTCTTCCCCATCAAGTGAGATTTTTCCTTTCCAGAATATGACTGCTTAATTTCTAATCAGCCTTTCAGCCTTCACCGTGAGTGACAGAGCAAGGAGGAGAATACCTGCCAACATCTTGGGAGAATTTATTTAAGGTTCTTCTGAGCTGTGAAAAGGATTTGTCATTGTCAGTATCAGTGACGTGGCTGATCAGCACCCTGGTCAGTCTTGTTATCAGGAAGGAAATAGTGTACGAGTGTGTGACAGAGAGAGACAGACACAGAAATTACTTCACAGATAAGTTGTGCTCATTCTAGCTATCTGGATCTGTGTGTATTCTAGCTGTTTTTTCACTAATTCTCAGGGAAATAAAAATAAGAACAACATTCAATTTACTCTTTAATTTACTTCACTGAGTGCTTTGGAGACAAACCTGTGAGGTCTTGAGAGCATGCTAACCTGGTGAACAATCCAGCACTCATTCCCAAGCTATCCTCTTTTACATGCTGTGAAATTTCACCAGCTAATTTCAGGAGACCCAAAAGAAACTGTGATAAGTGAGCCTCCTGTGCTAAGAGGTTTGTGATCTGCAAAGCATCCAAGATTCCAGAGGCTTATCTGAGCTTATCAGTAGTAGCTGACACTCTTTGATCTCCCAATTGAGCCAGGGATTGCTTTGAAACAGATGTCTGTGAAAGGTTTTCTATTGCATTATGATTCTGGTCAACTTTGGTCTTTCACTGCACTTCCAATTTGATCTAAAAATACTTTTAGCTGATGTGTGCTAAACCACTCAGTTGCAGGTGAGGTGGTACTCTCTTCCCTAATTGCAAGATTCAGTTATTTGTAATTTCAAAGGTTGAGAGGCACACCTCTCATGAAACAATTCACCAATATATTTGAGTGCTTTTGACACAAGCAGGAGTTTTTCCTTCCAGATCATAGGTAGTGGCAGAAGGTACTTTCTGTACGGAAGAGATTTTCTCTGAAGCCTGAGGAGCCTCAGCCCCTGTATTATCTCTTTCTTTTTCTTGTTGGAGCAAAAGAGCTGCTGCATGTTAGAGAATTACAGTCAGCCTGTAAAGCAAATCCCTCCCAGGCTGTTCCTACAGCTAAAAAGGTATGGCAATAACAAATGTGCAGAGTTCATCTTGCCTTCAGTGAAATCAACCCGTAGCTGGCTCAAAAATGGCAGAAGTTTGTTTATTAAAGGGATAAGATAATAGAACAGATAGAATGTAAGTACATTCTCTTAATTTGATGAGTTAGGGCTTATGTCCTCCTCTCATGCCCTCAGAGTCCCAAAATTGTGGAAAGAGGGTATCAGTTGCCTGTTTTCCTCTTCATATACTCATGTTTCTATGCTTAGGTACTGCCTCTGGCTCTTGTGACTGGTCAAGTGTGGCGTTCTTTTGTTTTCAGATCAGCTTATTTTTGTTTTGTATTTGGATGCAATGGCCCAGGCATGCTTTGTTAATGTGGACTTGCTTTCAGTTGTATAATACGAGAAACTGGGTTATTAGGATACCTGTACATCTCGGGCATCACATGGTGGATTCTGCTGCTAATTATACTTTTGATTTTGTCGGGGGAAAGTTTACTTTGCCATATGATGATTATCCCAAAGTGATACTGACAGCATTAGGGGATGAAAAACCTATAGGCTTTTTGGAGGATTATTGTGGTTATTGTCACTGTCATTTGGTTGTGATTGTGCTGTTGATTTTACTGAATGTAATGCAGACAGTATTTACTGTTAAATATCTGTGCAGGAGAGGGCATTATGTGGCATGCGATAGTGCTACTCAGGCAGGGGTGGAATCAGAGACAGTAGAGATACAAACGGATGCAGCCCCAGCTCCAGCAAGAGCTACAGAGAGACAAACTGAATCAGCTCTGACCCTACCGAGAGCCACAGCAGAGACAAACAGAGGTAGCTCCAGTCCCACTGAGAGTTGTGGCAGGGACACAAACAGAATCGGTTCTGGCTCCATCGAGAGCCTCCGTAGAGATACAAACAGAACCATCTCCGCTCCCGGCTCCAGCCGAGGCACCGGCTGCCCTCTCACCGGCACCGGCCGGGCCTACAGCTCCACCATGACCGGCGAAAGCCACAGCACCAGCTCCGGCTCCGGTGGCTCAGCAGCCCACCGTGAAAGTTCCTCCTCCGCCTGCACCAAAAATAACTCAGCCGCTCGCACCCCCATCCCCGGCCGCTCCAGCGCCCTTTCCAGCACCGGCTGCTCCAGCCCCCAGCACTATGCCTGCTCCAGCTCCCAGAACCACCACTGTCTGCCAGGAAGCTGGTAAGAAGTTATCTTACTGAAAGGAAAACAAACAGTGGTTGCAGTTCAACCTGTTGATGTGGTCAAGGGCCCTGTCATACTTGTAGATTTCTTTCTCTGTCTTCATAGAAAACATGCTCCATGTTGTAGCTGGTGGCAAAGGGGGTCTGTTAATGTTGGCTTGCCATTGCACTTGTAAAGATATTCCTTTGGTGCATTTCTGCTGACCAGTGTTGTTTTTTTTTCTTGAGCAATTTAGCTTCTTAGTGCCCAACAGGATGAGCCTTAAGCAGCAGATATCTGCAGTGGAGTTTAATCCTGGGCAGCCTAGCTAATGTTTCCCCCCTCTCACATCAGGTATTGGAAATCAACAGTCACTTAAAATAACTTAGATGCAGGAACGTTTTTTCATACCTGGCTTCATGTTCACCTCTGTCACATTTTGCCTCATCCTCACTTCATTTTATCTTGCAAGCATAGAATATTGGATATTGTTGTCTGTTGATGTCAATAATAGCTGAAGACATAAATGGCTTCATGGTGTTTCTGAATGTTTAATCTTAGTTTAGGCAAATGGTTTTAACCAGTCCGTTCAAAGTTTTACTATCAAAGTCAAGTCATCCTGTCCTACGGTGGGCATCTTAGGTGGTTTTCTTTCTGAAGGGCTCTAACACTGGCCTTTGACTACAGAAGGAGCAAAGGAACTTGATTAAATTAGGCTAGACTAGATGCCTAGACTGAGAGTGCTGAAGTTAAAAGAGACTAATTCTACCCCTCTAGGATAATGGAATTTTCATGATTCAAAACCAGGGGTGATTGCATGCATACATTCAAATCTATATATTGGATAATATGGGTAATATTTAATGGTAAGGTTTAAATGTGATTTTAATTGAAAGTATAGATTAAAGACATCTAACACAAGAGAGAAATACATATTTATTGCATGCCTTTATTAAGTTCTGGCAGACATCTGAGTCAATGAAAGTGCAGGCGATAAATTGTCTTCTGTGGATGATACTCCTGTACATATGAGTGGCTGGATGTGTTAAGGAGTGCAGTTCTTTATGCACTTCTCACAGGAATAGGGAATTTTCCAGGAAAAGGAAAGGTAATCTTCTTCAGATTGCAACTGTGTGGAGTCCAGGAATTCATAACTAAGTCATGTTTGACAAAACTGTGAAGTCTGCTGTATTGTGAGTACAAAAATTGGAGCTGCTGTTATTAAGTGGTGAATGAGAAGCCTCTCCAGAAAGCCCACTTAATATTAAGGCGGATGATAACATATTTATGTGTTTTCTCAGAACTGAAATGACTAACAATTTACAAATATGTACACTTCTAATTAAGAAATAATCTATTTGTACTAGGATTGGTGGTGTTGATATTTTTAATCTGCTTGCTTCTGCTTTCTGCATTTAAATGGACAAGTTTAAGATGTTGTGTGGGTTGTGCTGTGTTTTTTTTAAATATATATATAGCATAGATAACTACAGAAAGTCAAATTCTAGTCCAAGTACTCTCTTCTAACTCTTTTTGAGTTGTATTACACAGTATAATTGTGACCCCATGATGCAGTGCAGCACTGTGTTAGAAATCCTGGAGCTGCCTTCAAGCAATCAGCTGTGTCAATAAGGCACAGTACTATGTCATGAAACAAGGCTGGCGCAGGTCCCCAGAGCCATGTATCCACATTACCTATTCCACAGCCAGCATCTTCCAGCTTGAAGGAACCCCGCTGGCACCAGCGTGGTGATCTCAGCACCACGCTCCATTGCTTGCTGTAGTCATCATTTTGTAGTTTGTGCAATGCTGGTGAGCTGCCCAGTGAGATTGCCCAGTGTTGCATGTGTTCTTGGTGTGGGTGACTAATGTAGCTAAAGACATAGGCTGAATTATGAATATAATGATTTACTATGAAATTTAATCCCTGGCATGCTAGATTTAGAGAGTTAGCTAAGTGACTGTGAATAGTGATAGAGCTGTTTGCCACTTGAACGTAGTGCAGTGCTGACTAAGTATAGAAACACCATTAAAATTCTGTCTGTGGTTTCTGTTAGGATCTCCGTAGAGATTAATTTTATCCCAAAGACATTCACCCCAAAAAAATATGCTTAAAAAACCTCTGATTGTGCAATTTGTTTACATGCTTTGAATTCCTAAAAAGAAGTAAAATTCACTACATGGTGCTTCTGTTGCTAATAACTCGGTTAGCACTGTCATAGCTGTTTAGAGATACATGGACAGAAACTTCGTGAAAACATGAAGATGGCCAGTAGATAAACATTTGAATATATGACTGAAATTTTGCCCTTTTTTTGATTCAAACAAGATCAAAACAGACTAAACAAACTTTGTTTTTAAAAAATAAGCTAGGTGATATTTTCAGTCTCCAAATTTCTCTAGGAAATCAGAACCTTAACTTTTGAAACTGTGTGGTGTAAGAAAGGAAATAAAAACAAAATCAGCTCCTTCATTTCATAGCACAAAACTTCCTTTGCTGCTTTTAGTGCATCAGCACTGGCAGCTGTAAAGGAAAGCAACCATACAGTACACTTGGTACCGCTCAAATGAAATTTGTCTTAATTATCTTTTTGTCTTAATTATCTTTTTAAAACAAACCTCTCCACTGACCCTTATCTGATGTAGCAGCAACATCACAGTAGAGAGGAGCCACAAAATCATCTGGGTTAACTTCAGGCTCAATGCTGAAGCCTGAAGATAAAGCTTTTGCACATGGGAATGGCATTTTGTCAGTAACTTCAACATTAGAAAGAACTGAAAGCCCCCTGTAATACGTGCCTTTTGGTGAAAGTTAATGCTGTATTCTTACTTGTGTCCTAAGAAACTGTATGGAACAGGCCAGGCTCTTTCTATTACTTTACAGAAGCAGAACAAAGGGTGAGCAAATACCACAAATGCTTCATTTCGATGTTACATTTATTCATATCCAGATCCATGGAGAGAGTTTAGCTGAGAGTTGGATTTAATTACCTCTGCCAGTGAAGCCGGTATCCAGACATCAAGGCATTTACTATTCCTGGTGGAGTGCTGAGGGTCTCACTGAAAGAACTGTTTTGGAAAAGGATATTTTCTACAGTCCCAGGAGCTCCAAGATAATCCCTAGAATTTTGAGCAGTTAATTTCGTTTCTACTTTGGAGGCCAACAGTCTGAATTCATGTCAGGCAGTGGGGAAGTGGAATATCCAACTGGGAAGGGAAATGAAGGGCACTGTGAGCACAAGAAAGTACAAGAGGATAAAGGAATTGGAGAGAAAGGAAACACAGAAAGGACAGACAATACTTTATGCTTCCCTTCTTTTCCCTTTGATTCCAGGAGTTCTTCGGTGTTGCCTCACAGGGAACCACTGTAACACCTGACCCTGAGAAACATCTAAGTGCAAAGATGGTGAGCACAAAACCTGAAAGGGAATGATGCCACTTGTACTGAAAACATTGCGAGGGTCGGTGGACTAGAGGCTTTACTGCTTCACTAAATTGTGCCCCAGGGAGGGACACAGCATTTAGCTCTCATCCTTTTTTCCACCTGTCCCCAGGTGAGCTCTGCTCACAGCAATTTACTATGCCTCTGAGTCACTAGGTCACTCGGTACAGCACTTGCAACATCTACAGGGGAACTGTGCTGCTGCACAAGTTGGCTTTAACCTGTACAAGTGATAATGAGAGGTCTCCTCTTCACCTGAGAGGAAGCAAGGTTAAGAGACTGAGTCATGAACTTCTTTTAGGAACATTTTGCTGCGGTAGTAGGCTACCAGGTTACGTGGCTTACTTTCTCAGGGGTTGACCTGAAGTTCAACATCATACCTCTTTACGAGAGGTCAGGCTCACCTGGCAAACACCAGCTAATGCACCCCTTTCAGTTACTTTTTTCTCTCAAGCTCATTGATTGCTTCTGGAGCCATGGCAAGTACAGAGCTTGATTTACAGATGGCGTCATAAGAAAAGGTAGTGACAGAACATCTATTTCTCTTGCAAAGCTGTGACTATAAAGTGTCTTAGTCTATTTTCTGCTCTCATAAGATATGCCAGCAACAGTAGGAATTGGGCTAACTTGGATGAGGATAGACAGGCAACCTGGCTATATGGGTGTAGAGCGTGATGTTGGAAAGTTGTATGTTGGGAAAGTAGGAAGGGTTCAATAGAAAGCCCTAAGTTTCTGAAGCTGAAGATGGATACTTTCAATGAGAAATGAGGTGATTTGTTTTTCTTTTTTTTTTTTTAATTTTATTTTTGAGATGAGAAAATACTTGTGCACATGCACAGCTTCTTATGGACAAGTTCATAAAAACTGTATAGCATCGCTGCCTCCATCCTTCCAGTCAAGGTGACACAGGTGCAGTTAGGCAAAAGAAAACACAAAATTACCCAGCGCTACACCTTACTTTCTGTTTCTTTTTCCTAGTAATTTTTTGTTTGGAGAAATATCTTCTTATACTTTTGCAAAGAAAATCCTTATGAGGCCCATTCAAGCTGGAATGTCTGACTGGCCATGTTTTTCTGTGTATGTTCTGGCTTTCATCAGTGCATACTGATGCAGTAGTACACCTGAAACATCCTCAGGGGCCTGCTAAAATGTTTCACTGTAATGTCATGGTCATGGCAGCAACACTCTGCTTTTCTGGGTGGGTTGGTCAGTCTTGTAGTGCCATCCCTGTGAACTGAACTCAGACTTACTACTGACCCTCAGGCTTTGATCTTCTATTTTATACTTGGCACAGCTGCCCAACTGAATACAGAACTTCAACCTGAGAAATGGTTTCAATGTGGAAATTGAATTCTTCGTTCAGAATGTAAAAATGCAGGCTCTTGTATTTGCCTCCTGTGGGGAGGGAATAGAAAGAGAAAATAAAATAGGGAAAATACAAGTAAATCTTGAAAATGCAATACTGTTGAGTAAGCCCATTGTGATATCAGTGTTGTTAGCCAGAATGCGTGGGAAAGTAGTTTGAAAGTAGTTGGAAAACTTACAGTGTATGTTGGCATGAGGCCACTGTGGAATATGAACCGACAGCAATATATCATTTTGAGGAATGAAGAATATTGGAAGTTACTGTCATCTAACATCTGTCTGCCATCATCTTTCTGATGTATGGTGCACATTGTTTCATATTATCAGAGGGTATCTTTTCTGCCGTCTCTGTTAGTGCTTTCATACCTACCAAGAGTTACTTTTTTAATCTTCAGAAATGCAAGGCAACTTTAAGAGTACTTAAATCTATTTGTTAAGAGTAGTAAAAAGCTACCAAGATGCAGAGGTTTTATGTTTTCAAATTTTGTAAACTGTGCTAAGAGCCATGTTTGGATAGCTTTGATTTTCCTTTTTTCACGTGCAAATCTATGCAAACTAATGAGTCTATGTGCAGGCAGCTTGGCTGATCTGAGTGCTGGCTTGGATTCTTACTAATTGTCTGCACAGCTACCTTTAATGCATTTAACCATAGTGTAAAGAAATAAATGTGAAAAATATTCTCTTGTGCCCCTATAGTAGAAACCAATGTAATTTCCTTTCATTCTCCACCAAATTTCCTGCTCACAACCCTCTCGTGAACTTTTTTGTGTCACTTGCTTTCTGCTATAATGATGGGTTGACTTTCTCTTGAAATGTCTTATTTCTGACAGGTTGCCTTACTTTTTTCATCACCAGTTCCATCTGTCATATTACTTTAGCTCCTATAGGGCTTGAAAGCAAGCATACAACCTGGAAAATGAACGCAGACATTCTAAACACTGAATCAGGTCAGCCAATAAGGCTTAACTTTTTTTGTTAAACAACTATTTAAAATACTTAAGATATCCACGGAGTTTGTTTCAGTCTGCCTTGTTGTTGTTTTCAAATTTTGATAAGAGAAAGGGAAGCAGTCAGGTTGGTTGTCAGCTGTCTGTATCATTAATAATCATTACCAGTATCTCTCCATAAATGTGTGTGTGTCATTTTTAACTATACCGAGTAATAGATACATAACTGTATAATATCCTGCTTATAATGGATTAATTCTTTTTTGCTTGTTGGCTTGAAATTGAATGAGAACATACATAATCTCATGAGTTTCCAGTGAATCCCATTTAAGATGCAGAGAGTAACAGAAATCCTAAGTGGTAAGAATTAATGCAAAATATGGAGAAGGTAGTGCAAAATTTACAATAACCAGGTTGTTTCACCAAATATATCTAGATCTAGGAACAGATCTGCCAGCATCTGAGCTGTGCCATGAAAAGAAGTGGTCATAATCCTTAATTAACAATGAATCTATATAAAAAATACTAAGATTAGCTTAAAGGAAGAAATAATAGGTAAGGGGCTGTCTCCTTGCTTGAGATCATGTTATTTCATACAGAAGAAAGAACATTTTGTTAACTTGTTTTCTTCAGAATTTCAAAGGGGTATAAAATATCCTTGGGATCTGTCAGCTCCCAGTCAGGACAGAATTGGGTACAATGTACATATAAACAATGGGAGGATTTGCTCCATAATGACAGTTCATTTAGTTTTAGAGTGCTTTGGAGTGCTAAAGTATGTGGTAATGGCAGGTTAACTAATCCTGATAACTAATTCAAAGATCTGTCTTTATTAAAACAAAAAGAGTTGTATGTAGACACAGAAGAGGCTGATTTGACAGATAATTATGTTTTGAATATAAAAGCCAATTTTCTTGCTTTTTACCAACCTGCTTGTAAAGACGTGTATTTAAAACCTTGAAGTTTTTGCTTTTTTAAAAACATGTGCACACTTGCTGCAGATTTTTATAGAAATAAAGGTGCAGATTATTGCTTGGAGCTCATAGCTTGTATGCATTTTGTATCATCAAAAAAGATTAATTGCTCAGAGTCAGCAGCAATGATGGAATAGCAGCTGATGACAGGTAGTCTTGCATGCTTTTGCACCTGGGGTTCCTTCTGGAAACACATACCCAAATACACACTGAACGCTGCACATTCACAAGCTTAACCTTATATGTTAAATATTTAATTAAAGTTATAAAAAGACTAATTACTAAATTAGTAGTTGCCTATGTGTTTATAATCAGAACATATAATTTGACTTTGATCTCAAACCCATTGTGTTTGAGATGGAATACAAGTGTTCAAAGTGAGGCTGGATGGGGCTTTGAGAAACCTATTCTAGTGGGAGGTGTCCCCACCCATGGCAGGGGTGTGGGAACTAAATGATCTTTAATGTTACTTCCACGTAAACCAGTCTAGGATTCTACAATCACCTTGGAGGCGTAATGACCATGTGTTCACCCTGTCCTAGGGGAACATATTTACTTGGTACTACTTAGTTTCCCAGTTTGTCTTGAGAATGTAGAGATTTCAATGAAATGTTATAATGTTTGGGTGTTAAGCCACATGCATGGATTCGTTTTTCCCCCAGAACACTGTCATTATCATGAAGATGGTGATCCAGGAGACTAACAATAGGCCTAAGGAAAGATGACAGTTTTCAAGGACCTAATGTGGGGTGAGAGAGGGAGTCACCCCAGGCTTAGTCCACCTTGGCCTACTGCCCTTGTCTCGGAAGTGTTGCTGCACCACTGCAAGAGGAATACAAGTGCCTGGAGGCACACTTCATGCCTGCACACAGCACTGCATGCATGTTTGTGCCCATGTCACCTGAACAAGCAAAGACCTAAATCCGAAATAAGGCTCAGGCAGACCCAAAAAGCCATGCGCTACCAGGGGTCCTTTGAAACTACAGCCAAACAGCTCTCAGGATTCAAAGGGGTACCCATAGCAGCTAACTAGAAACTCGGTCCAATCCCGTATCTGTGTGTGTACTGGTTCTCAGCTGAATTACAAATTGCCCTCTGTAAGTAGGTACGTGTGTGTGTTAGGGATACTGACCTCAATCAGTACTTCCAGGATTGCTCCCAGAAGTTTTTCAATCTGCAAGATAACTAGTGTTTTGGCTGGTCAGGGCATGTGTGTGTGTGTCACGTTTATTTCAATATCCTGAGTTACACTATTGTCTGAAGCTTCTGTTAAGACATTCGTATGTGTCACATTTCAAGTCAAGTGATTTGAACTTCTACTGTATTTGTTACTCTACTGATTTCACCCCCCCCTCACCCCAATGTGTAGGTTCAAGAGAAACCAATGGCAAAAGAGGAAATGCAAAATCCTCAGAGAAGGAAAACATTCGCAACTTGTCCAGTTAGTATCCAGATCTATTCATACCCTTCAAATCAGGTGAGGATGGAAAGCAGCTGACAGGGCTGGAAGACTAGCTTCAGACAGGCGTTAGTTAGACTGATATAAGAGGTTCTGCACCTTGTTGCTCTGGAAACAAAGAGGGTTTTGGGGGGAAGGACAGCCTTTCACCCACATCACCCCTACCAGCACTACAGTTTACCATAGACCCCCCCATCTGTAGTATTTTGTTACTTGTACAGCTCAGAAAGTGAGGTAAATGTGAGGCTTTTTTTTCTAGAGTGAGGCCAACTTTTCCCTCCACAGAGCAGCAAGACTCATTGTGTTCATACCTTTTTTTCTCATTTGGGCTTCTGATCACTTTAACAACCTTTTGAAGGGTGTAATAAAACTAAAATAAGTACCAAGCTGTAAACAATGTAATTATTTTGACAAATACAGTAGGGATGTGGATTTTCGAAATGTAGGGAATTAATCAAATATAAGCTGGTAAGATAACTCTGGAACAGTTTTCAGTTCTTTCAGTTGAAAGGAATCTTCCCTGCTGGAGGCAGAAACTCCACCACTTGTAACCTGGTGTCATGTTCTGCTTTATTATCTCTATGGTGTCTTTGTAATGACTAGATATAGCAGTGGGACCGAATTAGGTCCAGAATGATGCCAACCTCCTCTTCATATCTCCAGCGCTCTCTGGTCCTGAATGTCACAATGACTCCCATAATTTATTCAGTGTAGTATTTACACATGGATCTAAAGTCTAGTTTGCTACAAAGTTATGTCAACAACAGTAGGGTTGGAAAAATTAAAATTTAAGGGGTGGGAAGTTATTCCTGTTCTTGCATGTCATATGTGAAATATCTACAAAGACCTAGTGAATCAGGAAGATGCTGATATTAATTTATATTTTTTGAAACTTGTACCTCTGCCTGGAGTGCTGCCCAATGTGTAGGGTTGCACATTTGCAGCCTCCCAAATCCTTCTTTTTCTCCTCTTCTCTTTCATTTCCTCATTGTTTCAAATTGCTAACATCTCAAAGGTGCTCATCTCAAACTTCACTTGTCCTGGAAATTTAATTTCACAAAGTAACTATTGTAGAGCCAATGGAAGTGGAAGCCAGTAATGTACCTCTATGATCTATGGATGTTTGCTTCGCTTAAGAATATTCAACCATAAATCCTATCTTAATTAACAGATAAGGTCAAATTAAAATAGCTTCATTGATAAGGCCTGTGCTTGGGAGGCAGAAGGTCTCAAGGACATATTAGGAAGATAAAAGTTAAATTAATCAGGAAGAGATGACAAAATAGCTAGGTAGATAATGTTAGATGGGGTATTAGTATACCAGTTCTTGAAGAGATATTTATGCTATTTTCTGGAAAATGCAAAAGATCATAGGAGAAGGAATAAAGAAGAGACTAATTATCTCAGTAACTCAGAAGTTGTGCTGGGGCTGTTCACGTGGTGAGGCTGTGATAAGGACCAGAAAAACCTTCTAGTCACCAGTACAGTAAAGCAAGAACACATCTGCAGGATGACTTTCATGCGAACAAATGTAGAAAGCAAAGGTCAGTCCCTAAGCATAAAACTTGCTCCATAGACCTGTGGAGGGGCAGTCTGGTGCTAGCTCTCACATCTCTCCTAGGGATGTCCCATGCTCTTCTGGCCCAAGATACTCATGGGGGAAACACTGACTGTGCCAATACATGTATTGCTAATTGATAGCAAATAATTGCTATAGTATTTTCTTGTGATCCTGTGTGTTATGTGAGCACCGCCTTATCTTGTTATCGAGATAAAATTACCCGCTCTTCTGGGACATATGAAGCTGCTGTAGTGATTGTGTTGAAGTGCTACTCTACTATGAGACCTGACTGGGTCAGATATATCCACTGCAGGAGTAAGGATAAGTCACCTTAAGACTTCCAGTCACTGCTGTCACACTCTTCATCTCTGTCTCCATAGTGCCCTATATTTGGCAATGTATTAAAGAAATGCTATGTTTCTGAAGGAACAGTTCTGTTTGCTCCTCTGAGACTCCTTTCATGCTGAAAACTAAGCACTGGTTTTAGTCTAGTGTTTTTTCCCCCAGCAGAAATTAGGCAGAAGTAATAACGGCTCAGTGCATCATCTAGGTAATTATCTTCCTAGTTCATTCTCTCCACTTTGTAGGCAACTCAAGCTAGTTGCCTTATGCCAAGAGAGAAGCACCTGTTATTCTATTGTGTTATTAAGCACATTTCTACCTCTTTTCTCTTATTAAGTTTGTCCCACTGTGTCCTTCTTGAAAGAATAAGAGCAACTCAGTGCAAGAAGGGTTGCAGAATAGTCTTCAAAGGCTCTTTCATGTTATATTTTTATCTCTGTCCTAACACTGGCTAGCAGTTTCTATAAAGCTGTGATTTCTGTCTTTGATAAACAAGGTTCCTTAAAATCCTCAAACAGTTTAATAACATCTATGACAGAAACTCCTATTTATGGTGCTAATCAAAACCCTTCAGGATCCCTGTAGACCAAATACCTAAGCTACTGTCTCTATATCCTTCCTACCAAGTCTGTTTATTAACAGCCAGGGTCTCCAAGGCATCTTACAGACATATTCTTTATGAAGTTATTTTCACTTTCTTGTATTTTGTTAGAGCTAGTAGAAAGACCTACCAATAAAAAAGTTGCTCTAGCTCATCTCTCACGTAAACATACTGATGCCTTAATTCCCACAGCACCCTGCCAGACTTTTAAATATTCCATTATTTTTTTATTACTGATTAGATGTATTTTTTTTTTTTAATTAAATGATCTTTTCTTACAGTTTTCATTACACCAGTTTTCCTCTTGATGATGACAGTAAATATGTACATGAGAGGGGATAGAATAATGAACCTGCTGAATAACAATAAGGTCAGGATTTTTGTACATAGTAATATCATAGCAAAGATAAGATACTGGGTATCTTCTTTGCTAGTGTTTAAAATTAAAGCATGTTTTGACCTCACCCTGAGATGTTGGATTTCTTGGAGACATAAAGATGGTTTTAAGTGATGGTTTCAAAGATAACTTTCCAATAGCAACAAAAAAATACAGCTAGTACCAATAGAGTCCAGAATCCAAATTGTTCAAGTTCTGGTGCAACTTTTAAAGCCTTTTGATTGCTGAGTTGTCTGCTTAATATGTGGCTAGCAAGTTACTTCTTTTTCTCCTGACAGTCAGATGGTATAATCAGAACCTACATGACATATTTGTCTGTCTTTAATGCTTTATCACATTGCTCTGTTCTTTCATCTAGAAACTAGTACTTGTCCTTCTATGCAAATGTATCTATCTATTCATTAGTCTGTCAGAATGTCTATAAATATTAGATTGTTTTGATGAGGCAGTGCCTAATTTGTCAAATGAAAATATTTTTCTCCTACTTTCTAGCACATGAACTGTGATGGATGCAATTGTGTTCTGAGATGCATTAAAACCCAGAAGTTATAGCTATTTAGCTGGTGGATGCCTTGAAAGTGTGTCACACAGATTACCCAGCTGGAGAGAATTGAAACCACAGTGAAAATCCCGTTGTTGTCTTCAAAAACATATAGACAGAAGAAAGTTATCAACTTCATAAGGCAGTTGAGGCCCATGTTTTTAATGACTTTGTTCAGTCACCCCTGCATATGAGCTCAGTTGAAGCAGGAAAGTACCCTGAATGATATTTCAATCCTTACATTTCATTGAAGATCTATTTTCTTTCTTTCCTTCGTTGAAAGGTCTGAGACTATCCAGTAACAAAATGTCTCAAAATATCCTCTGGCAGCCAAGTGAAAGTAGTAAAATGACTTTGTTTCTTTTGCCTCTTTTCCGAAGTGGAACCACTCTGAAATCCATTGAGTAGTGAAATAGTAACACATTGTGCATACCCTGAAACAGAAGAGGTGTAAAATGATGTTGGCAAGAAGAGTTATTATTAAGAGCGCCTGTCCTCTGTCAGATACCTTTAGAAGAAGAGAGAGGCTTTGCAAGGAATGATATTCACACCCACAACCACATGTCCATTTGTGCTCACACATGCACTTTTCAAAACACTGCAGTGTGCACTGACAGTCTGCAAAGGATCTGCTTCAGAAATTTTCTTTGAGTCATTGCTTAGCCTCCAGCAATGGCTCGAGAAGGTGTTTGTGATCAAACTGAAATGTGAAACTGCAATACTATAAATAGTAGCAAGTCCTACTTGCTGGAGAATATCCTCCACCAATACTACACTGAATTTTTCTAG
The DNA here is from genome assembly GCA_013400375.1 of Thinocorus orbignyianus. NCBI lineage: Eukaryota > Metazoa > Chordata > Aves > Ciconiiformes > Thinocoridae > Thinocorus > Thinocorus orbignyianus. The sequence continues at coordinate 739,463 of VXBW01007863.1, forward strand.
AAGAGAGTAAAATTGGTGTAGTGAAAGCAATATATTTCTCTTGTATCTTTTTGGTGTTAAAAAATGTTAACAATTACTTTCTGTAATCATTTCTGCCTCAGCTAAATAGTGGGTAAGTCCTGAAAGAAAATCTTATTTTCGTCTTACATTAGCATTGGGATTTTTAAAAATATTAATTCTACTCTGGCCTATAATGAGTCACCCACTTGAATGCAATCTTTGTAGACTTCACTAGAAACAGCATCCTGAGTAACAATTACCCAAGGTACTCTATACTTCAAAAGAAAAATACCCAACCTCTCCCACCTCTCTACATACCTTTTCTCAATTCTAGGTTTCAGGTTAATGTACCTCAGTCTGGGTATCAGTTTTTCACCTCATCCTTGTCCCAGTCCCTTCAAGTTCTATTGCTGTAATGTGAAAATAGGAATAAGGAATCTACTGATGAAATATCTGTGCAGTTTAAAGGAGTTAAATGCCTGGGTACACTGAAGGTCCTAGGTGTTCATTTCCTAAGTCATTTGGACAGTAGCCATGACCAAATTGTCTTCTTGCAGAAGAGTTAAGGAGCGATCATAGCATCCTGTATCCCACTGGTATTTGAAATTTCCCTTCCTGTCATGGTTTTGACCAATCAGAAAGACAGATGATGGCCCATCCCTCTACCCTCTAAGGAAACAGAGTGGATGATTGCAGACCTGCTTAGTATTTGGTCTATAAGAAGTAGTTTGTGCCAAACTGTTAACAAAGGAGAGTAACAGATGGTTTTTTTGTTGGGACAACAGGCTAGACAGTTTTACCACTGCCATGTTTACCTTCAGAAAAGAAATGACTCATATCAGATGCCAGAAATAACTTGTGAGTTTTATTCTTGTCATAGAATCATAGAATGGTTTGGGTTGGAAGAGACCTTAAAGATCATCTAGTTCCAACTCCCCTGCCATGGGCAAGGACACCTCCCACTAGACCAGGCTGGCCGAAGACCCATTCAGCCTGGATTTGAACACCTGCAGGGATGGGGCATTCATGGCTTCTCTGGGCAACCTGTTCCAGTGTGTCGCCACCCTCATAGTATAGAATTTCTTCCTAATATCTAGTGTAAATCTACCCTCTTTCAGTTTAAAACCATTACCCCTCATCCTATTGCTACACTCCCTGATAAAGAATCCTGCCCCACCTCTCTTGTAGGTCCCCTATAAGTACTGGAAGGCTGTTATAAGAGAAGGCTTCCCCGAAGCCTTCTCTTCTCCAGGCTGAACAACGTCAACTCTCTTAGTCTATCTTCATTGGAGAGATGCTCTAGCCTTCTGATCATCTTCATACTTGCACTCCGTTAGCATCAGGAAGTCTAATACAGCACCTATAATTGCTGAATATTTAGTAGTGCCACAAAAAGAATGCAGCAGATTTGTTGTACTAGAAAGAGATGATCCTGGAAAACCTTATTGTATTCTATATAACTTTCAACTCTTTATACAGATCTGCCAGTTCTTCATAAAATGGGATGTTGTGTTCAACATGATAACCATGAAAGAAACCTTGCCTTCAAGAGGAGCTCGTGTTTATCCAGCTGAAGGCTTCTACTAGGGCTGATGTTGGAGTTAGTGTTTGCTGAGTCAAGCTGTAGCCTTAGCTGAGCTTGTTCTCAATTCTTAAATTGAATGTTATACTCCAAGAAGAATAAAGAAGTAACATTACCCTGAATACTCAGTTTGAAAAACACTGATTCAGTCCCTCTGTTGTCCCCTCAAGTTTACTTTACCATTTCCTTCTTTTTGTCTTTTCTTACAGCAGCATTACTTATTTAAACTGTTTATTGGAACTACTAACACACATCAAATTACTACTCTGTCACATCGCTATTCTTGTAAAAGTCATAATTCTTCTATTTGCGTTATTTATTTCTGACTTCTTTATTATTATTTTTTTTAATCCTTGCCTTTGTCCAAAAATAGCTCATCTACACAGCAGGCTCCTTCACTCAACCAGATGATTTAACCCCCACTCACAGATTTAATTGCTCTTTTTATGTTAAAAGGTATGTTTGCTTCTTGTTTAAGGACATGACCCCTTGTTATCTGGTGCAAAAAGACTTCGAATCACAAGGGCAGATCTGATTGCATATCATGGGGTTCCCACTGGACTATTAAGATGGCTTGGTTTAACTTAAAGCAAGACTGAGTATGTCTCCAGGAGATGCAGTCACAACTTTGAAAAATAGACACAAATGGTTGCATAGGTCAAAATGCAAAAACTCTAGAAGACAAGTGGTCTGACATTTTGGAAGCCAGTGAATGAGATGTGGGAATATAAGCTCAGATGGCTGGAGATGCTTCGAGGTGGAAAGTTATCTTTTCCTGAAGTAGGGCAGGGCAAATGCGTTCTGAGGAATAAGTATGAATTATAGCAGCTGCCCCAGCTGTACAGTCAGATGTCCTCTTTAGGGGCATTGTGAGACAATTAGAAACAAGATTTCTTGTTTTACTGAACAACAACGTTTTTTAGAAGGCAAGACATTATTTTATTCCTGAAGATTTCCAGACAAGATCTGTCTGTCTTCATCGCAAAAGCTTCTGTTTCCAGACTATTGAAACACAATTCTCACATGGAGAAGCAGGTATCTTGGTTAGATAACCAAAAAGTTACTTCAGCTAAACCCCCATCTTTTATACGGATCTGGAAAGAGCACCAATTCTATTCAAGATTTGTATCTTTGTTATAGCTTTGAAGGCTGGCTCATTAGTGATGTCATTGTAATGGGCTGATGGTGACAAACCCACAGAGACTGATTTCCTGAAACAGGGTTTCATCCTTAGGATATGGTCAGAGTAGGGCCCTCCTTGTTTTTCAGTTAAGAGTTCAGGGTCCCAGTTTTATCCCATAATGTTTCAAATAATCTACTTGAGAGAATCTGTCTGTCCCACCCACCTGAGTCATTTTACCTGAAGACCTATGTTTTAAATGAGAAAAAGTGTATGGTAAGGTTTTCACTGCAAGCATTTTTTGGTGTTGGATACTTGATATTCCTGGGCTAGGTGTTCTATACAGTGTTGGATGTTCATTTTTCTTAATGATAAAGGCATTTATTTAAAAAAAAATGTGTGCTTTTGTTATTTTGCTGTTACTATTCTAACACTACAGATTGCTCATAATATGTAGGTGGCTATATCTATTTGGAAGGGTGGTTACTAACATGTTGACTATAAATCTAAATTAATAGAGATACATGATTTATGTGCGTATGATGTTTTAGCAAGCACTCAAGAGGCAGGCTGTTTGCAAAAGCAACACAATTCTGTTAACTTTCATAAATACCCCACTCTCTCCTTTGAGAATTCACACAGAGCGTGTGCATATGTAACAGCATAACCACACTGTGCATAGTGGTGTGATTGCAGGAAATACAATTACGTTTACTGTCTATAACATCTTTGATTGTCTCTGTGCCGAAAAGAGTCAGAAAGTTGCCAGGAGTAAGTTCAAGACAGAAGATCTTAATGAATATGACTTTGATCCCTCTATAGAGGAGAATTTTTTTTCTTTCTTTCTTTCCCTGTGGTCTTCCTTTCTGTCTACACTACTGAAAATAAACGTTAATTTGCTCTGTACGGAAGATATCTGCTGGCAGCAAAGCCCTTACCAACATAAAGACATGAAGAGTGAGCTCATGTTAAAGGCCCTGGATTCAATATACTTGGGCTCAATTGTGGATTTTTCTACTTGGTCTTTGTCATGTCCCTTAATTACCCTGATGAAATTCCTCATCTGCTCAAATTCCTCATCTTTGGAACTGATTAGTTACATTAATGTCTTTAGTTTGTGTATGTAGAAAATAGACTATTTAGGACAATAGGCTAGCTCTCTGTTTGAATACACAGAACCTAGAATAGCAGGCCTTGGTGGGGAGGAACCACTTTATTACAAGTAGCATGCAATGAGAAGGACCTAGTCCAAAATCTTGCTGTGACTTAGATTTCTGTCAGTAAACAAGAAGAATGAGGTCTCTCGATCTTGAACATATGCCAGAAAGCACATTGAGCCAGTTAGCAGTGCCCCATTATCTGAAGTGTTTATTAGACTCATTAAGCACCAAAAACTGTGGATGAAAAAGAGGGATATGTTTTAATGTCCTCACTCCTCCTGCCATGTTTCTCTTTTTCTTCACAGTGACATTTATGCTTTAATTAAATGCTTGATTCCTCCTTATGATTTCCGTGTACACAGTTTCAACAGCATGAAGCAACATTTCTTTGTGGCAAAAAGGTATGTTTGAATGGCTTGTATAACCTCTAGTATCTTAGAGATTGCTTCCTAGGTGTACCCTCCGACATATTTTGCTTTAAACATAATTGTCTGACTTTCTCCTGAATAAAAAGGTGTTGCTTGGGACTGGCTAAACAAGCCCACTGTACAGAATTGATTTTAATGTTTCATAGGATACTGATGACTCTGATGCTTCTATTGCAAGATTTTTTGCCTTTTGGTAGTATTTCAGACTGAAAGCCCAAGCAGCAGCAGTGAGCTGATCTACATGAGAACATTAGCTGTCAATTCAAAAAGAAAAGTAGTGTGGAGGTCTCATGATTGAACAGAAAAAAACTGGACTCATGAAGCAAGTGCAAAAACCGAAACACTCAAAAGAGAGAGCAACTAAGTGTTTAAAATATTATTTTTCAATATTGTAACCAGTGTTATGTATTTAAAGGCTGACAGTAACATCTGTCTTTTATGTAGCCTAATTAGTTGATTCTAAAAACTAATCTCTAGTGGGATTGAAATCCAGTAGGGGGATTATTATTTGAATATAAAACTTCTGAAGACAGATGGGCCACACTATTTGTTGACTTTGACTGACTTCAACACAACTCAAATTGTTCATTTATTTATGCAGAGCATTTTTAAGAGGACTGCATTTTGTAGCTGGACTAAATGAGAACCACAGGATACTCTGGAAGCGGGCGGGAGGTTTCATCTCAACTGTCCTTCATTCTTCCTTTTTTTGTTCACTGTTTAACATTATACCTTATTGTTTACTATTTTTTGGCATTCTATTCTACTACATATAATAACTTGGAGGCTTAAAATAAAAAAAATTATGTGGCTTCTGGAGTATTTTGCAGTGTGGAAAAAGAGCTTGGAAAAAAAGTGCATGCAAACTGTCAGATTGAACATTTCACAGAAATTATATGCTCAGGTTTCTCATCATGTATTATTAAAGTGAAGTTACTGGGAAGTATACATTCTTATGGAAATGGAAAACAAACCCTTCTGGAACTTTTCTTTTGTTTCTAAAATAGTGGCCAAAAAAGCAGGGTGAGCTCACAGAGACCTGTAGTATGATGCCAGCAGTATTTTCCTTGTGGAGTAGTGAAAACGAGTATTTTCTTTCTCTTCAAACATAGCTTGTTATACTTTACTTTTCATAACTTTATACTTGTCAAGGCTCATTGACTAAAGAGTCTGAAGCAGTAAATTGTTATAACCGTCTCGGTACTTGTTCTTCCATCCATTCTTATTTAACATCTACAATTATTTCTTGCAGTGTTTTATCGTTTTTTTTTTTCTTTTTATTTTTTTCTGCAGTTAATTTTTATCTCTGTCTTCTTTCATGTATTAGTTGCCTAGGAAGGTGTTATTTTTAGAGTTTTTGATGCAAAACCTCTCTCCTCCTAAATTTTCAAATTTTCATTGAACACAAGGCAATATTTTTAATCCTATGTTTTTCATGGGGAAAAAACACAGCCCATGTTATTTATTTTGCTGACATATAAGTGGTCCAAATCCTATACTCTAGTACTAAGATCAAAATTCTCATGTATGTATATTGAGAACCACCTACTTACAAAGACAGCAGATTATGTGTGCTAGGTACCAGATATGAGCCAAAAAAATCCGTAAGATTTTTTTTTTTTCTTTCTGTATCCTAAACCATCTTATCTTTTTCAAATTTTTAAGCTGTTAGCAGGCATCATTGAGATTGCACATGTCCTTTGACTCATGACTCTTCTTCTGGAAACTTCTGAAGAGCTTGAATGTCAGCAGTTTGTCAGTCCCGGTGGAAACAAACTCATCCTCAATAAGTGAAGAATGGTTTTGCAAACACTGTTTTAAATTTCCTAAGAAAAATCTCTGCTCCTGAGAATTGTGTTGAGTGTGAGAAATGTTGAGGCTGTATCTCATTCTTAGAACTTGTTTTTGCTCTTTTTATTTTTTTTTGTCTGTTTTATGGCTCAGAATTAATTGATAAGGCTTTCTTGAACCTTGTAGGCTTTCCACAACACCTCAGATGCCTATTAGTCTCAGATAAAAAAGCACTTATGGGGTTTGCTTCCTGTTCATGGTAAAAGTGAGGAGGGCTATGGTAAAGAAGCCCTGTCCAAAAGGATGGCAGAGTGAATCTCCTTGGTCTTCTGTAGAGTAACAGTAGAGGTATTTCAGCCTTCATGGTACCAGTATCTTGTTCTAGTTTGTAGCCAAAGGGCTTGGAGGAACTAAATGTGCTCCCTCTGTGCCAGACATATGCCTCTGGCCTTCATGTGGACCTGGTATTTGTTGGCACATTCTCACTTAATTTTTGTTGTGTTGCACCATCAGCATTTGAATACACTGAGGCAGGAGATCTGCTAGGATAAGTGACTGATGGGGATCTGGAATGGGAATGATAGGTATCTCTCTCCTTTCCCCAACAAATCCCAGAGCATCTAAGATTACACTAAAAAAATCTTTCTGACACTAGGAACAGCTCTGACCTGCAGCGATGTAGGCCTCCAGCCCCTTGGCAGCTGTTGTGAAGTTTATTGCGTTCCACCACGGGCAGAAATCCTGCAACGGGTGTGTGTGGTCAGAGACTGTGTCAAGTTCTGGGACCCCCAACATGAGGAGAACATGGATCAACTGGAAGGGGTCCAGAGGAGGGCCACAAATATGATCAGAGGGTTGGAGCACATCTCCTTTGAAGACAGGCTGAGAGAATCGGGGTGCTTCAACCTGGAGAAGAGAAAACCCAGTAAAAAGTTATTTCATCTGATTTCTCTCATTCCTACCCTACACCACCTACTAACTTTTAGTAGGCAGTGACACAGTTTGCTGCTATGCATATATAGCATCATCTTTGTTGGTAAAATCTGTCTCATGGGAAATTTTTGCTACTGGGATAGCCTAAGGACCCTCTTTAATTTCAAATCTTGCAAAAAAGGAATGCATGAGAGAGGTGACTTATTCTGTGGCTTCATGTATGTTGTAGAGGACTGGTGCAGAACTGGAAACCTTTATTTTGCTGATTTTGACTGGGATAGAGTTAATTTTCTTCAGTGGCCAGTATGGAACTACACTTTTGACTTGTGTTGAAAACAGTGTTGATAATGCAGACACGTTTTTGTTATTGTGGAGTGGTTTTTACCGAGTTAAGGATGGGGGTGCACAAGAAGTTGGGAGGAGAAACAGCCGAGACAGCTGACCCTGATTAACCACAGCGATATTGCATACTACATGACATCATGCTCAGCATATAAAGCTGAGGCAATAAGAAGGAAAGGGGGGATATTTGGAGTTATGGCATTTGCCTTTCCAAGTAACCATTATACGTGATGGAGTCCTGCTTTCCTGGAGGTGGCTGAACTTCAGCACTTCCCTGCTGATGGGAAGTGGTGAATTAATTCCTTGTTTTGTTTTTCTTGTGTGCATGGCTTTAGGCTTTACCTGTTAAGCTGTCTTTATCTCAACCCATGAATTTTCTCTCCCTGAAGCTGGCAGGGGTAGGAGATGGTGGTGACTGAGCGGCTGCATTGGTGCTTAGCTGCTGGCTGGGGTTAAACCATGACGCCCGTGTAGATAGGAAGGAAGTGCAAGAAGATTCAGGCTTTTAAGACAAACAGAACCAGGTCCAGCAATCACAGTCATATCTGCAGAGCCACAGTAAAAGGTGGTAATATTTTAAAAAGCAGATAAATCAACTGCTTGGGTGTTTAGCAAATATTTGGCCACTGCAAATTTGAAGAGGTCATTCTCGGTGAAGGGTGGGGAGGAGGGGGTAAAAAGTCATTAAATTGTTGCTTTTAGGAATGATTAACTCTTTCAATTTAAAATAGGGAAGGCTGATTAGTAGGAGAAGTAATGCTATGTGAGACAGAAGGGGCAGCAACAACTTGGATCCAGTAACTAAAGTGATAACCTTGTCTGTCAACTGGGAAGCAACCATAGACAGAGATGCTTACATGCTTTCTGTTTCATAATGTCCTCATCTGAGAAAGAGAAAGAAGACAGCTGCTTTCCTGCAAAATGTTTAACATATAGCTGAAGCATGAAATGGCAGCTTCTGACCCACAGCATCCTGCCTGTTCAGAAAACCGTCTGCCTAAGAGAACAGGAAGATCCTGTACAGGTTCATCATCAGTAAGTTAGAGATGCCACACTGCCCTTGTAACACACACGTCTGACATTCTGCGTATGCTCTGTTACACCAGCATTTTTACAACTTTTGAAAAGTCATAATAGGCAGATCTGCAAGAGAACTCTAAACATTTGTGTATGAAGTTAATAAGGACATTCAAATTTATTTAAATTCTGGTAGTTCTGTGTTTTCGTAAATTTCAAAGGTTATGTCATTCTTACAGATATGCTGATCACTGAACACTTCTGAAGTCTCTGAAAAAGAAGTTGACTTATAGGCAGCAGTACAGAGAAAAAAGGAACTAATAATCTGTTAAATATTAAACCCATTCATAATAATAAGCAAGCACTTTTGGACTTTCCACAGTATAATTCCAAGACTAGCTTTCACTGCAAATGGAATGTATTCTTCAAAACCACATTGAAAGCAATACAAGGGGCAATTTGCCACATTGAATATCTAGCAGAATCCTGTAGGTTTTAACATTGACTGCAATATACTTTCCTGGCTTTGAGCTTTTCCAGAAATGCTTCAGATTAGCCGCAGGTACATATATTTTTCTATACTGCTGTTTAGCTTCACTTACCCAGAATACCGGTGACTTGTGAAATAAAAGAGAACAAATCTTTTTATTTTTTAAGAATAAAGTATTCAGCAGAATGGTTTCTCATCAGTACTAAGAATTTTCTCTTGAATCAGTCCAGCTTCTAAGGCCCCAGAGTCTGGTATGTGAGCTGGAGGTGAGGAGGCACATCAGAGATTTCCTTGATTCTGCTGACTAGCAGAGACTCCTCTTTTGAGAGATCAATTTATCCTTGACGATTGAAAATACTTCAGAAGAACTTTGGGTAAGGAGGGTCTCTGAAATATCTCAGACTGAATAAAGTCACTTCCAATGTCCAGGATGCTTTATGTATTAACCCTCTTTTTCGCATCCTCTTCATCTGCTGCTTTCAAACCTGTTAAGAGATTTTTGCTTACATAAATTACAATCAAGCATGGTTAAAGAGGTGATGATGTCACGCTCAGATAGCAATAGGCATACGCATTTTTGGGTGTAAGTATAATTTCAAAGTATCTCAAGTGGGCACTTTTACTGTTGGCTTATTTCCATGGTTTCAAATGTAATGTATTTTTAATGAGCAAAGAAAACCATTCCCCTTTCTAAATCCTGAGGGTTGCAGAAATTATGGGTCTACTTTCATCACTTCCTGCCAGTATGATCTTTGCAGTTGTTCCAGTGTTAGAAGTTAGGATTTAAAAATATCAGAACTTGCTTCATGATGGGGAGAAGAATATTGGAAGACTGGGAACTGATGAGGGAGGAAAGCTTGACTGTTCTGCGAGGAATAAAGGAAGAATTTGCTCTAAGGAGAATCAAGATTAAAAGAGATGTTTGGCCTCGGACATCACAGTCTGTGGATTAGATCTGTTTTATTTGCTATTACCAGTAAAATCTGACTTTACAAGAGTGGCTAATGGAAGCCCATTGTTCAAAAATAATTTCAGCAGTAATTTAGTAATCTCCTAGAGGGATGTTAACCGGAAATCAGTTACCTTATTCATTTATGGGTCATCTCACCTAACTTATCCCTTCTTACTTCTGTTATCTTAAATTAAAGTCTGATTTATCAGGGAAAGCCATGGGGCATCTCCAGCAAGGAGAACTGGAGAAGGACTCTTTGTCAGGGAGTGTACTAATAGGACAACGAGTAATGATTTTAAATTGAAAGAGGGGAGATTTAGATTAGATATTAGGAAGAAATTCTTTACTGTAAGGGTGGTGAGGTACTGGAACAGGTTGCCCAGAGAAGTTGTGGATGCCCCATCCCTGAAAGTGTTCAAGGCCAGGTTGGACGGGGCTTTGAGCAACCTGCTCTAGTGGGAAGTGTCCCTGCAGGGTGGCTGGAACTCGATGATCTTTAAGGTCCCTTCCAACTCTAACCATTCTGTGATTCTATGGTCTGCAGATGGGGAGGTTTGTACAGACGTAACAAAAGAAATGTCCTTGCCGAGCAGATATTTTGTTCTTCCTATTTGTACTACAGGGTTGTTTAAATAAAACTAATGGCTATTATCATCATCAGGTTATCCTAATCCATATAATGACATAAATATATATTAGGAGCTTCCAGTCAGCCTTGCAATCTGCTTTCCATACAGAAAAATCCAGTTCAGATTGTACTCCTAATTTCTCTTCTTAAAAAATTTCCAGATACCTTACTGCCTGTCACCTCTGAAATCATGTTGGGGTGTAAGCTTTTTTATAAGGCCTTTTCTGTATTTCAGAGTGGAGATCCTTTTATTTAATCTTAACTACTTTCCTCACACTCTTCAATGTTCTTTGGGGCTGGGTCAGGATCCTGGTCACCACAGCAGAGACATTAGCTATGCCCAAGTCCCTTCACATACCTTCTTCCCTTCCTTCTTCATTAATTTCTCCTCCTTTCAGTTGAGAACATCTTTCATTGCCTACTCCAGTTTAAAAGGAAACTTTATACCTCTGTGTTTCCCAAGTATCTTTTCAGTTCTGTTATTAACTTCTCATCAAGTTAGTCTCTTCAGATGATCAGGGAACCCACCATGTAGTACACTGCTCAGTTAATGCTAGCCTTGATATTCCCACAGAGAACCTGATTTGCCACCAGGTAAATATTCTGTCTAAGAGGTGATCACTGGGGTTCTATGTTTTACATAGTCCTGTGCTCTGCAAAAATATTTTTCACTTCCTCTCCTATGGAGATCAAGTTCTACATAAGAGCAAAGCACAATGGAGAAGATAATTGCCTCCACATTCAAACTGAAGAGTGTAATTTTATGTAAACACTCTGAAGAACCACATTTGTAAGCTCAAGCAAATTCTCCAAGGTGTTTCAGAACACTTTATTTTTAAAGTAAAGGCATTTTAGAATTCTGATCTCAACTTTCTTTTGTCTTTGACTGCATAATATGTTAGAAGTCATGATTAGGAGGCAATAAAAAAAAGAAAAGAGTTGTGTAGCAACACGTGCTCACGTTCTCTTTCTTATTTCTCTACTGCTTGCTACTGGTATTTCTTATTCTAGAAACTTGAATTGTTCCTTCTGGATTTCATCTAATGAGTTAGTTGCAGTGTATGTTATGTGTCCTAGTTATAGACTTTTCTAGGTTGTACTTTCAGCAAAACACACAGTTCAAATTGTGGAGAAATGGCCTGAAATAATGCAGTGCTGTTAGAGGTTTCTTGCCTGTGTTGATTATTGCTGATATTTTTCAGCTTTCTCACATTGTGCTGTAGTGGTAAATGCTCCCTTTGTGCCTCTGACCTTTAATACATTCATTAAATTTAATGAGTTTAAAGTGTAAAAGAAAAAGAATCTTGCCAAGCACAATCATCAGGACTGTTATTTAATAGAGAAAAAAGGAACAGATTCACACTCATTAGCAGGTCTATATAAAACTACTTAGTGCTCTTTCTACTTACTGTGATATTCTGTTGATTCAGAATGCTCAGTCTGATAAAAGCTTAAGGAAAAACAACATCAGACACTTGAATACTGTTCTACCTATGTGGTGTGAGAGAATTTCCTTTCTTTCTTTTTTTTTTTTTTTTCATATTCTATGAAGGCACTAGTTAT